>APFE030146953.1:1900-40395 GCA_000404065.3 Pinus taeda
TTAAAGGATGATTAATTAATTAATAAGAAAATAAACCTTCTGATCAGAAGGCCTATTGATCTTGAGCTTCCAAGGGGGTAATTCGTCTGATCAGGGGAAACCAGTTCCCACTGATTTCGCTTCCATTGTCCCTGTTGAGGTTCCGCGGGAATTTCATGATTTCAATGGCCTCTCTCATTTTCCTTTTATGATAATTGTCCTCCCTTGCAATTATCTTGGCGTCTTCCAAACACATATGATGTTGGGTCTTGGATGAGTGTTCTGCCAGGGCCGACGTACGAAATCTATCATTCTTTATGTCAGCTGCATGCTCTTTAAGCCTTGTTTTCAGAGATCGACCTGTTTCCCCAATATAACTCTTCCCACATGAGCAATCAATCTTGTACACTCCCTTGAGCTGCTGACGATCAATGTTGTCCTTAACTGACCTCATCATCTGCCTTATAGTTCCACATGTTGAAAATTGAGTGTCTATGTCTTTCTTCTTTAATATTTTCGCAATCTTGTCGGTAACCCCTTGGATGTATGGAAGGTAAACTCTCCCTTGATTTTCTTTGTCCTCAGGGGTACGTTTAGAGAGGGCCCTGTTTTGAGCCCTTTTTATAGCTTTCTTGATACTCCATTCTTTGTACCCAATGTTTTTGAAGACATAGGTTAAGTGTTCAATCTCCTCCTTTAGGTGATCTGGGTCAGAAATCCTGAAAGCTCTGACAGCAAGGGTGTTTAAAACGCCTGATTTCTGGGATGGATGATGGTAAGAGTCAGCATGAAGATAGCTATCCGTGTGAGTTTTCTTCCTGTAGACCTGGTGTCCCAAAGTTCCATCTTCCATTCTACTGATCAGGACATCTAGAAAGGGGATCTTACCATTCTCCTCAAGCTCCATAGTAAATTTGATTTCAGAGGATAAGGAGTTAAGATGATTGAAGAATTTCTCAAGCTCTGCTTTGCCATGAGTCCACTTGCTGTTGGTGTCATCTACGAATCTTTTCCACCATGCTGTTTTAAGTGGAATGAGTCAAGGGCTTTTTTCTCAAAGTACTCCATGTATAGGTTAGCGACAATAGGAGAGAGCGGGGAACCCATGGCGACTCCGGAGATTTGCTCATAATATTGATCCTGAAAACTGAAAAAGGTGGATCGTAAACAGATTTCTGCAAGCTTCGCTGTTTGAGGATCGGTGGCCATCCTTATAACATGTACAGCTTCATCAAGGGGAATTTTTGTGAACAAGGATACAACATCAAAGCTTACTAGAATATCATCTTTATCTACCCTCTTATCTTTAATAAGATTCACAAAATCTGTTGAGTCTTTTATGAAGGAGTCTGTGTTACCGACCAGAGGTTTTAGGATTTTAGCTACATACTTAGCCAATTCATATGTAGGGGAACTAATGGTGTTGACAATTGGTCTGAGAGGTACCCCTTCCTTATGGATTTTTGGTAATCCATAGATTCTAGGAATAAATCACAGACTGTTTAATCAATATAATAATAGGTCATTTTTTAAATTGAGCCTGGCCCTAATCCGAAGTGAAATCCAGAGAACCAGAGCAGCCTTGGATAACCTCAATCGGCTGGCCCTCTCCTGGCATCTTAAACTAACTATGAAAATTAGTTTTGATCTCTGGAAAATTATTGATGCAAAAGCTGCATTGAAGGCACAGGCAGAAGGGAGAATCGCCAGGGAAAGACAATCCAGGAAGTTGGCCAAACTGGAAAAAGGTGTGGGTTTCCCTGTGGTTAGCAACTGGGCTGTGGGTTCAGGCAGTAGCAACAAATGCAATACTCTCAATTCCAACTGCGCGGAAGGTTCAAGAGACACCAGCACCAACATGGACAACTGCTACATCGAAAGCAGAAAATCCTGCACTGTTCCTGACAATTCCTGCGCGGTCCTTGAATCATTTGGCCCTTTCCCTGAGGACTCCAGCCAGGACACCATAAAAACCAACCGCACTGTGTGTTTTGGCAGCAGCAGCAATACCGTGGAGAAGCCATACACTGAGGAGCCCTGCACTGTTCCTGGCACAATGGTTAGGGGCGCGATAATTAATAAAAATAATATAAGGTATTATAACGCAGATGATTCGTTAGAAGCGGTGGTGAATGCGGATACCCCTGAAGATAGCAGCAATACCATGGAGAAACCACACGATGAGGAATCCTGCGCTGTTCCTGGCACATCGGTTAAGAGTACAATGATTAATAAACATATAATGGTTTGTGGGAAAGCAATGAATGCCGATACCAGCAAGGATCACATGGCACCCTGCGCTGACAAAGCTGACCTCTCCAGAAATATGGTGTATCTGAATTCCAAGGTGGAGCACGTAATAACCCATGATGACACCGTTACCAGCGTATCGAGGATTAAGAACATAGATAATAACTGTGTAAATTCGGTGGTGAATTCGGATAACACTAAGGAGGCCTGCGCTGTTAATGTGGTGGTGCATACGGTGGTGAATTCGGATAACGCCAAGGTTAATGCGGTGGTGCATACGGTGGTGAATTCGGATAACGCCAAGAAGTACTGCGTTGTTAATGCGGTGGTGGATTCGGATACTCCCGAAGGCAAAGACAATACCATGGAGAGACCATTCGCCAAAGAGTCCTGCGCTGTTCCTGACATATTTGCTAAGGATTCGATGATTAATGAGAATAATATTCTGGTTTATAACGCAGATAATTCATGTGAAAAGGCTCGGAATGCAGATACCAGCAAGGAATTCATAACGCCTTGCGCAGACAGCGTTAACCTATCCAGTAATGCGTGGGAGAAAACTGTTAACAACATGGTGAATGCTGATTCCAGGGCGGGGTGCGTCATACCCTTTGTGGACATCGAAAAATCCAACTCATCAATAGTTAATAACGTAAGTAATAAGGATAAGGTTAATATCGTGGGTAATATGAAAATGATGAAGACTAATAACGTGGGTTATAAGGATAAAAGAGTGGTCAGCAGAGCGGATAATACGGATAGCAACAGTTATAAAAATAAAAGAGCGGTTAACAAAGTAGATAATGCGGATAGCAGCAATTACAGCGTGGAACACAAGGGAATGATTAATAATTATAATACTTCCAAGAATAATCACTGCAATATTGTGACGGGGAACCCCTCTACTCTGAATACACAAGATAAAAGGGTGGTGAATCTCTCATCTGTAACCCTCAGTAATGAAGAAATTGAAATCTTGAGCAAAGGTTTGGGATTTGCGGTTTCCCCCAAAAACATTCCTTTTGAAAGCATCATCTGCAGCATTGAGAATGGGACTCAAAGTCTTTCATCAAATGACAGGGAAATATTGAGACAAGAATGTTCTCTAGCTTTGTTGAAATCAAAACGGCCAAAGAGTAACCTTAACAAGGAAGGTCGAGAGGCTCTGAAATCTCTCCGTAATAATGATGAAATAGTGGTCCTTAAAGCTGATAAAGGTGGAGCCACCGTTGTGTTAAACAAGGAGGATTACGTTCATAAAATGAATGCGCATTTGAATTGTGGAAGTTATAGAAAGGTCAATTCTAACCCTATTCCCAAGGTGATAAAGCAAGTCAAAAAAGCCATCATGGAAACCAACCTGGAAGATAAAATAAAAAAGAGGTTGATTCCCTCGTGTGAGGTTATTCCTAGAATCTATGGATTACCAAAAATCCATAAGGAAGGGGTACCTCTCAGACCAATTGTCAACACCATTGGTTCCCCTACATATGAATTGGCTAAGTATGTAGCTAAAATCCTAAAACCTCTGGTCGGTAACACAGACTCCTTCATAAAAGACTCAACAGATTTTGTGAATCTTATTAAAGATAAGAGGGTAGATAAAGATGATATTCTAGTAAGCTTTGATGTTGTATCCTTGTTCACAAAAATTCCCCTTGATGAAGCTGTACATGTTATAAGGATGGCCACCGATCCTCAAACAGCGAAGCTTGCAGAAATCTGTTTACGATCCACCTTTTTCAGTTTTCAGGATCAATATTATGAGCAAATCTCCGGAGTCGCCATGGGTTCCCCGCTCTCTCCTATTGTCGCTAACCTATACATGGAGTACTTTGAGAAAAAAGCCCTTGACTCATTCCACTTAAAACAGCATGGTGGAAAAGATTCGTAGATGACACCAACAGCAAGTGGACTCATGGCAAAGCAGAGCTTGAGAAATTCTTCAATCATCTTAACTCCTTATCCTCTGAAATCAAATTTACTATGGAGCTTGAGGAGAATGGTAAGATCCCCTTTCTAGATGTCCTGATCAGTAGAAGGGAAGATGGAACTTTGGGACACCAGGTCTACAGGAAGAAAACTCACACGGATAGCTATCTTCATGCTGACTCTTACCATCATCCATCCCAGAAATCAGGCGTTTTAAACACCCTTGCTGTCAGAGCTTTCAGGATTTCTGACCCAGATCACCTAAAGGAGGAGATTGAACACTTAACCTATGTCTTCAAAAACATTGGGTACAAAGAATGGAGTATCAAGAAAGCTATAAAAAGGGCTCAAAACAGGGCCCTCTCCAAATGTACCCCTGAGGACAAAGAAAATCAAATGAGAGTTTACCTTCCATACATCCAAGGGGTTACCGACAAGATTGCGAAAATATTAAAAAAGAAAGACATAGACACTCAATTTTCAACATGTGGAACTATAAGGCAGATGATGAGGTCAGTTAAGGACAACATTGATCGTCAACAGCTCAAGGGAGTGTACAAGATTGATTTCTCATGTGGGAAGTGTTATATTGGGGAAACAGGTCGATCTCTGAAAACAAGGCTTAAAGAGCATGCAGCCGACATAAAGAATGATAGATCTCGTACGTCAGCCCTGGCAGAACACTCATCCAAGACCCAACATCATATGTGTTTGGAAGACGCCAAGATAATTGCAAGGGAGGACAATTATCATAAAAGGAAAATGAGAGAGGCCATCGAAATCATGAAATTCCCGCGGAACCTCAACAGGGACAATGGAAGCGAAATCAGTGGGAACTGGTTTCCCCTGATCAGAAAAATTTCCCCCCCCTTGGAAGCTCAAGATCAATAAGCCTTCCAGTCAGAAGGTTTATTTTCTTATTAATTAATTAATCATCCTTTAACTTAAATTTATTTAATTAATTATATTAATTTAATTTAATTTAATTAATTATATTAATTAAATTAAATTAAATGCTTAATTAATTAAATCAAATTTAAATTAAGGGCTTAATATAATAAGGTATTAAAATTAATTAATTTAAAATATAATAATTAATTAAAACATAAATTGAATAAATATGGTATTAAAGTAATTATTAAATAGTAATTTTTTTTAAGAATTAATTAAATAATATAATAATTAAAAAGGATAAAATGGTTAAATAAATAAAATAAAGTGTTACAAATTAAATATAACTAATATAATAAATAATAAGGGTAAGGCCTTATTAATGTAATAATCTTAAATATGAAAAAGGTATTAATTAATTAAAATAATATAATTAATTAAAAGATAAATTGAATAAAATAAGGGTAAATAAATAATTAATTAAAATAAGTATTAAAATTAATAATTAAAATTAAAATATATAATAAAAAGGTTTAAATGAATATAAATAATGGAAATTAATTAATATAATTTAATAAAGTAATTCAAGTAATTAATTGTAATATTAACAAGGGCCTATTCAAATTATATTAGTTTTTAAATTAATTTTATTAATTTTAATCATTTAAGTTAAATAATTTATTAATTATTCTTTAAATTATATTAACCAATAAAATAAATTAAGGGTACAATAATTAATAATAATAATATCAAATATAAGTAAGTGTCGGCTCTCATATTAGGGCTCCTGTGTATTTGTATTTATATGCAGGTTCCTAGCTCTTTCTCTCATCATCATTCATTCTTTCTTTCATCTATCTTTCAAAGTGTCCTGAAGATGGACCCCCGTTGGGGTTCGAAACATCGGTAGAATGAAGTTAAAACTGTGGATAATCCGGAACATGAAGCTACAAAAAATTCCCACAGAGGCCTGAAATCCAACAAAATACTTCTTCCTCATATGCATTAAAAATGCACTTCATTTAATATAACTATTTAATTGACACGCGATAAATTACAAATGCACTTAGTATTCAGGAAGCACAACTAAACTGATGCCACATCGACATAGTAGTGGGGACAGTTAATCAATGACCCTTATTTTGCACCAATATATACATAACCCAAAATTTTAATGCCCCAAACTTTTATAATCCCAAACCTCTCATTAATTGATTAATACGTAGTGCGAAAAAATATATGTGGAGATACGAAACATTATAGAACTTTTTTGTTCCTTGTTTTACACACCTATTTTTTCACACAACTCTTCTTCCTCACACATATTAATAATCCAAAACTATTAATTAATTGATTAATATGTAATGTTATGCGAGAGGGAGGTGTGCGGTAGAAATGTGCATAGGGGGGAAAGTTTCAGTTACTTGCTCTACACATCAACCACATACTACAGATTTTAAAGTTATATTAAAGTTAAAGAATTTAAAAAACTAAGAATAGTTTTAAAATGCTAGTTTTTAGCCTAACGTGAACTAGTTGAAACCATATCGATTCAAGTTACGAAATTGGGTCATACAAACAACTACTCATCTACCCTTATTCTACATCCAAAATACACATAAACCAAACTTTTCATACCCCAAACTTTAACAAGTTGCTAGGATAAAAAATCTTGTCTTGCAAACAAGACAAGATCTCCTTACACTCACTGATTGAATCTAGTAACAAAATAAACAAACTAGTAAATTTTTCCCTAGGTCCATTCTATTGAATCACGAGCAAGATTAATGGAGTATGAAATCCATACCTTTCAAACGAAATTCCTAATGAAGATCCTTGCTATGGTTTGATGCAAATTCCCAATGTTCAGAATCCAAACTTGCAAATACACTAACAAACACAAGATCAAAGGCACATGATATATAAATGATTCAATATGACCTATACTAGTGATCAAGGAGACTAATACTTAATATAATAACTAATGGACAATGAAAGTAAACATCTAATATGTCAGATCCAATGGAAAATATAGTGAGAAAGAAATACTTTTTTGTATTATAATTTAGTGAAAAGGAGAGATACAAAATAGCCTTGATGCTGACAAATCTCTTTTCAATAGTCTCCAATCCTCCCTTAAGTGACATGCTTCCAACCTCAAATTGACATCATAAGTTTACATCAAAATTCAACCCCTTCCCCTTTATTCAGTGTTGAATTTATAGGGCAAGAGGAGAGGGTTAGAAATCATATTTCTAAGGATAAGATCCACAAACAAGGGGATTAGGGTTCCATATTAATGAGAGGTAATATATTCATGAACCATGGGATGAGGCCCAATTAGGTGGGGGCTCAAATCATTCTTGTTGGTCTAATATTCCCCAATAAGGCTTCTATAAATTCTTTTTATTTTTACCTACGTTAAAAGGTTGTCACACTTTTTAGTGGAAGACAAAGCGTAGGATTGTGCAAGATACAATGATTAGAAATGTGTTTTCCCAGCTACTGGCTAGGAAAGTTTGATAATGCTTGAAATTAGGTTTTTAAGTAATGTAATCTAAGATTCTTGTTTTTTTCAGAATGGTTTTTATTGCAACAATGTAGGGGATTTCTTGCAAGATTTCATCGGATAGTGAGAGATCCATATTTGTGGTCATTTTTCTAATGGTGAAAAAATGATGTGTAACAGATTTCATCCTAAAGTGCAAAGCCAAAAAAGGTGTTTGAGGACTGAAGTGTTTTATCATAAAAAAGTTTGGATTAGAGGCCAACTAGGGTGAGACCTGAATCAAACAGTCAAGGATTACAATACAATATCTTCATATAATCATCACTCAGGTAGGAATTCCCATTCTCATAGTACAAGTATTTCAAAAAATAAGTATGGAAATGTAAAAATATCCATGTCATTAATAGATTTAGTATGGATACAACCATCAAATATGGATCTATATTTATTATCATGAATATTAAAAAACTCCATGCAACCTGGATGGATGAAAATAGATCCAAGGTCTTGGTATTCATCTCTATCAATCCATAGTATGAATCTAACCACACGAGTGAATGTATCAAAGTCAAACATGGTAGAAATCACTTGATTACTGAACATTGATGCAAACCATTAACAAGAGTGAGAGAAACCATTAATAATGAAAATGGCTCTCTAGGTACTCCAGTACAATCTATGAAGTATGAATCAATGTCTTCAAGTCGAAAACTCATATAATCATGTGATCAAAGGTCGATGATGTGATCATAGAATCATGTGATCAAAGGTCAATGGTTTCTGGGCACAGTGGCTTTTTGGCCATTGACAGTATACTTTCCAGTGGTGATGTACATAAACAGAATAAGATATGGCGGTGGTCTTCTAGGTGGGTTGCTATGCAAATATTGAGTGTAGTTTGCCTTGCTATTTCCATAGCAGCTTCCATCGGATCCATAGTGGGTTTTGTTAAAGCTTTAAAAGAGTACAAGCCCTTCTGGACAATGTATTGAATCCCACAACAAATTATCGAGCAGTCCGCGAACGGGCTTTGGAGTTCTATGAAAACATGGAAGGAAACTGTTGCTGTAACTCCCTCGCCAATTTTATCTAAGTCGACAGCTTTCACAAACATGGTCTGTTTACATATCATCATGACTCAATTTCAAACATGGTCTGTTTACTTATCTTTACGAAGAGTTTTTGCTTTACTGGGCCATTATGTCAAACCCTGAACGATAACATTTAGCAACGTTGTACACACAACTACAAAGTGTTTTTTCAGTATTATGATTACAGAAAATAAAATCTATTTGGGTACACCCATCAAAATTTGACATTTTATATATATATATATATATCATTTGGTGTTTTGATGGCTTTTTAAAACATATATATATGATTTTATTGTGATAGATTTGATCATGCAAGAATTTTGAATATAATTTTGATAACTAAATATATTTAATGTGATTTTAATGTGATAGACTTTTGTCATGCAATATTTTTAATATAATTTTGGTAACTAAAAATTATAATCTTTCATACAAATAAATAATCTTTTCTTCCTATATATATATAAAATTAAAATTTCATTAATTTATATTATATTAAACTGTATTTACAAATTAAAGATAATTTTTATTATTTAGATATATATTTCATATTTTTTTTTACACAATATTCTTATATTACATTTTGTTGTATTATATATATATATATATTATAATATATATTTACTATAATTATATATATATATATATAATTATTATATATATATGTCAATTTTTTATAAAACTAAAGAAAGGAAAGATGATTATTTGAGGTATTAAAAATTCTACATTAAGAAGCTTTATGAATCCTTAAAATAATGGACAATATTCAAGCTTTTTTTGTATAGAATTATTTTCCTTTAGAAGACATAGAGTTTGGTGTTCAGTGGCTCATAATACAAAAAATTAATGACATCAAAGGTTCCCAAACAAAAATATCGAAAATTGGAGGGCTTATCTTCATCATGGACATAAATGGATTATATTCGAGGCATTGGCTTATAGGGCCTATGTTAGTGGTAGGTGTTATATTATATATTTAGGATTTGGAACCCTCCATAGCCATTTTTAGGTATCAAACATCAACTTGAGGGTCAAAATTTTGTGATCATGACTCTCAACCCCTTATATTATTCTACATATTGATCATTTTCCAGTGATGTGAAAATCAACTCAATTGGAGTTTGTATGTGGATGTTATGTCTCCCATGAATTGACCTACCTTGTTGCTACCATGATCAAGTGGATTCCCATGCCAACCCTTATTATTCATGTACAAGGATAGTCACATGTGCACTTTTAAGAAGAATTTAGAAAGTCTAAAACCATAACATTAATTGAGGGTACATAAAAATCCTAACCTTAAATGGTTATCTGACTCTATTAAATACAAAGACACTATAACGATAGAGGGTACATTCCTTTAGCATTATAGTTGTTTCATATTTGAGCAAGCACCTAAGAGTAGGATTTTGGAGCATAGAATAGGAGGAAGTAGATTTTGTAATAGCCTTTTAGGCCAAAGTTTCAAAGACAACTCCATAGTGAGTGTTAGCTTCTTTGTATTCACATTTCATAACAAAAGAAAATAGAGCAATGCATAAGCATCACCTTCTACTCAGCTTTCTCCAATTTCATATTTTTATGTTTCTTGGCATATGTGTGCATGGTGTGTTCATTTGTTTGTTCTTTCATTTTAAAAATTAAATTATTTCTATAAATTTAACCAATAAATAACTGATAATGATCCAAATTAGATCATCACATTGTTTGTCATTGATCTCGATGCTTTCAGGGTGGAAAATCAAAGAAATTATCTTATAAGAGTAGTTTTAGTGGTGGAACCCAATTTGAAGAATTGGGGTCAAAAACCTTTTGGGATAATTCGAGGCTTTAAACAATGTCTTTTTAGGAGTGAATCATCTTTTCTTAAGCTTTAGACCCCCTCACATTTTTCTATACTCAAATATGTTTCCAATAGTGCAAGAAACGCATCAATGGGAGTTTAGACACAAAAGTTATGCCTCTTAGAAGTTGACCTATTGTGATTGACAGACATAATTTGATAGGATGTCACCTCAGCCCCAATTACTCATGAAAAATGGGCTATCCATGTGGGAAATATGAAAAATAATCTAGAAGGGTTGAATTGTAACTCATATTGAGGGTTAAATGGGTCAAATTTGACCCCTTGTTGGCTATAGGCTATGTTAAAACTAAGCCACTAGGAGGAAAAGGAGTTTGATTATATTATAGTGGATTTTGTTACATACTTTAGTAGAGTAGCTAAGAGTAGACAAAGAGAGGGAAGAAGAGAGGGTTTGTGTTCTATCGCAACTCATGAACATAAATCTCACTCCTTTGTATTTGCACTAATTCCATTCAGAGAAAGAGAAAGCAGAGCAACTTCACCTTGTAGATGGGTTTTCTCCCAAAAACATTTCTCAAGTAATGTCTTGGTGTTATTATGTTTGTGAGTGATTGTTTTATTTATTCTCTATTTTCTACATTTTATGTTTTGTATCCATAAGCATAAAACAGTAATTTGATATATCCAAAAAATCTAAGGAAAATTGACTCTCATAATTTAGCTTTCAGATTTCAATATATTTTTATTTGAGTTGTTGTGATGAACTGTCTAGTAGAATATCCACAACAATTTATGGATCATATTGGTATCAGAGAAATTTTGATTGGGTATATTATGGGGAGTTGTGGGGGATCATATTGGTAAGAAAAAAGTAAAAAAACCTCATCCATGGCCGACAAGGCTAGTTTTAATAACCCACAAGATCAAGCAAAAGAGATATTCACAAGGCTAAAAGTGAAGGTTGTAGATATGAACCATAATATGAAACTCCTTAAGGAAGATTTAGAACATAAACTTGGAATCGAACAAGACAAATGTTCCAACCCATAGTTCATATCAAAGGGAAAATCAAGGGAGAGGGAAGAACCAAAGAAGGAGTCTATGAAAGAACCCAAAAAATGATAGCCTAGTTTGAGTGTCATGAGCCATTCATATTCCCTATTTAAGATGGAAACAAAGGTTAACATCAAGACATATCAAGGTTATATTGCCACTTTCAAATTAAATCACTAGTTGCATTAGTTAGAGGTTTATTTTAGTGTTCACCACATAGAGGAGGAATATAAAATTTTGTTTCCTCATCTGAAACAAGAGGACCATGCCCTGAATCGATGGGAAGTCACAAAGAAACCCTGAGGCTAGAGGGGGATTTGCTTACATCTGCTTGTAACGAAGTGGAGGGATTTCAAAACTATCATAAAGTCTCTATTTTACCATGTCAATTTTATAGAGAACCAATGCATCCATTGACCATACTTTAGGTAGAAATAGGGGCAATTTGTACAAAAATACATCATAGAATTCAAGAAGCTAGCAATAACGTTGGGTATCTCTCCTAAGAACCTAGAAATGCTCCTCAAGTATCTGGGGGATCTACCCAACCATCTACAAAAGTAAGTGAAGTTGTTCAAACCCAGAACATTTGATGGCCCTTTTAATTACTTTTGTAATTACTTAGATATACAACTAAAAGATTGTTCATTTAATTATCAACTCGGGGTTTTTAGGGAACTTGCTAACTATCATGCACCTTATATACTAGTACAATCGTGTATGTGTCTGAAGTTGTAGTAACTAAATAATTGTCATACTTCACAATCATAAAGATACTTTTACAAGTCATCAGGTAATCCAAATCACATCTTCAATCTAATCCACATTTGAAGGAATGTAAAGGGACATTTTCTAATCAAAGTTGTAAGAAAGTAAATCACACACATCTAAAGGTGACTTTCTCAAGTATTAAAATGATCTTGGTTGTTGTAACTAATATGAAATCTCATATGAAATGAAATGAATTGAATCACAAACCATTAAATTACAAATTATTGTAAAGAAAAGGAAACCATAAGCTAAATGCTTGATAAAATAACCAATCTAAATTGTTTGAGAAAACAAAGTTATTATGATTTTGGAAACAAAGTACACTTTAATACAATAGTGGAGTTGCAACAACAACCCCACCTCATGAGTTGTTATAAATAATCCACGAAATCAGCTATTGAGTAAGCGAAGATAAAATTAACACTTGAGTTGTAAGAATAAACTAATAATTCAAACTTGCAACAATATAATTTACCAGTTGCATCAATACGAAAAATAAACTAAATGTATAAATAACTAAAAGCACAAATTAGAGCTATATTTGTGTTATGGATACAAAAATACCTGGCTAAGGAGGGGGTCTTATCTTCTTATATGAGGCACTGGTTAGAAAAACAACAAAATTTGAATGCTCAACACACCATTACTTGAACTAGAGTGAAAAAGGAATTAAATTGTGAGAAATGTGGGAAGTGCAACAACTTATTCTTCTCTCACAATTCTCAATTTCTCCTTGGTTGCTAGCTTTCTAGCTTAGTGAGAGAAGAAAGTTTTTATAAAACATGTTTTCTCTCTAAATAATTCAAACAAGAGGACAAAAAACCATGAGATTAACATTGTTCATCTTGTTACATTGCTTTTCTTTAAAAATGGGAAAAAGGTTGATTTAGCTATGTGATAGGTGGTGGATGAGTCATCCTATTTTCTTGGTCAGCCAATTGTTCATTTCATCTACTTGTGTCAAAAAAAATTCATTGAATGCTTGATTGGTCCAAAAATCACAGGTGGATGTTTGACTATCGAGCTAGCACAATAGCCACAAAGTTACAATATTATTGCCAAAGTTGCAACAATAACAAAAATAGGGAGTTGTAAGAACATAACATTAGCATGGGAAATATAATTTGCAATAGCGATACTAGGGTCAACACAAGTCACAAAAAAAGGAATCACAACATCAAAGTTGCAGCAACGTGATAGTGATATGGAATTGAAACTCTTCGTAGTTGCATCTCGTAGTTACAACAATAGTGAAGAGTCATAGCAATTATGGTTACATATTGGAGTTGAAACAACTAAAATTTGTTTAAGCAGAGAGGGCTACAATACCTATAAGGAATTGTAGTACCTACAAGGAGTTGCAACCACTATTGAGACACCTATGCTAAGTAGTACTTGTACAGTATTGTGTAGCATATGCCAGTGCTAGAATATAAAGGACATAATTTCCCAAAAAAATGCATAAGAATAAGCTTTAGAAGGGAACATAGAAGGATAGTCATACCTTGACCAAAAATGTATCAATATGATTTGAAAAGGTAATAAGAAAGGATGGAAAGTGGGAAAATGGTCGGAAAAAAGGTAGTAGATGGGCATTAAGAATATGCCAATTCGGGCACCTATTATCTATCCCCAACTAAACGCATTGCATGTCCTCATGCAACCAACAATCAGTCTAAATATAAGAAGGTGAGGATCCCATGGAGGTTTCTAAGGCTGTAATCAGCCTATCCTGGCTCATCCACATGAAAATATCATCCCCTTTCCTAGATTTCCCTCCGACAAGCCAATTCTTCCCTTTTGGTCAACTTATAATCCTTCTTATATCCTTTGGTTGGAAGCTAGATTATCTAATAATGAAATTTAAATCCAATCCAATTGCTTCCATAGTTATCCATGCATTTAATGTATTTGTGCACTCTTTCTAATGATATCTTCATATTGTTGAGATTGAAAGGTTCTTTCATTTGTATTCCTTCCCTGTCTTTCTTCCATCTTCTTGCATACCCTTACATGGTTGATTTCTCCATTATCTCAATATGTTCCTTGCAATGTGTGATAGTTTCCTTTCTAGTCTTAGCTATGAATTTTGTATGTTGGAAAGAGAAAGTCCATTGTTAGTAAATGTTAAGGACCTATAAGGGCATGTGGTAATCTCCCCTAACCCAAAGATTACTGGAAAAAATATTTTGTGTAATTTCTTTAGCTAATTCCAATGAAACATGGTTACTAAGGTAGGACAAAAATTCTCTCAACTGTACATTCGCCATAAAACTATTAGGGTTCAAAAAGGGATTATGAACTAATAGAATATCATGCTGATAAATATCACAAAGGAGGTTATTATCCTCATTTGTATATAAATAGTAGTCCTCAAAAAATGTGGTTGGGCTTGTGATTTCAAATGGCTTACTATTCATTATTGCTTTCTCTAAAACATTGTTGTCAAAGTAATTATGGTCATTGATATAGGTCAATGTTGACCAATATATTCTTATGAGCTCCAACATGATGATGTATATAGCTTGTGTTGAACAAGCATTGTCATTGATGTCAAAGGAATTGTGGTCATTGATGTTGATCTGATGTAGACTGCTACCTATAAATAGAGATGCAAAGTCCTGTTGAAAAACGAAAAAGAAAAAATCAAAGTGTTACATGTAAATAGAGATGTGGAGTTGAGAATAAATGTCCTATTGAAAAAGTTGAAAGAAATGCGAGTTTCTAGGCTTGCCACTATGGAAGAAATTTGAGAAAGAAGAAGCAGATATTCCACCTTCAAGCCAATAATTGAAGATCAATATCATCGTAAGAACTGGTTTTTCTCAGTTACATTTACAAAAATAGAGGGAATCAATGTAGAAATAACTACAATTAGCTCTCATATAGTCCTAACATATTGAATCTTGCATTATAACAATTCATGCTGAAAATGCAGCAAGAAAATCTAGTTTTGATTTAGCCTTGGTCAAACTAGATTAAAATTCGAATTTCTATTTTAGCAGAATATTTGGAGGTAGTTAACTGAGGTGACATGGAACTTGTCACTTAGTTAACTCATATAATTCGACTTGGGGAATATTGAGTTCATTTTAGCATGATTGGTTTCTAATTTGTAGCAATCTATTTTAATTAATTTGAGTTATTGTTAGTTTAACTAGTTCTAACTGTTAGAAGAACTAGTGGAGGTCAAGTTATGGAAGTGGAACTTAACCACATCGAGTGGTCAATCAATTAACTGATAAATCAACCCAAAATATTTTTTTCATGCAGAGGATTCGATTTACCCAATTGAGATGGAGATTCCAAGGTAGTGTATTATTAGTTGTAGCATATTCCAATTGTACAATTCCATGGTGTGAAATTCCTAGAAAAAATGGGAAATTTACCAAGGGAACAATAACACAAGGAAATAGGACCTTGGAGGGCTTGAAAATTGGCTAAGAGTTGGCCAAAGTCAGTCACTCAGGAAGAGGGATAAACTATACAGTTTCAGGGTGTGCTCAGGCTTAAGCAAGCATATGTATTTCTTCTCTATTCTTTGATTAATGCAATATAGGTAGTAAGGGGTTTTGAGCAGTTTCTTTCCCCTAGATTAATTTCTTTGCATGTGTGATGTTTCCTTTTTCATGTCTACGATTATTGTTTTAGGTGGTGAATTAACTTTCCTAGATCAGTAGAGTAGCTTCAAGTCTTGTGATTTAGCAAATTCATGAGAAATATTGAATCTACACATTAATTTCTATATGGTATCGGAGTTGGAATCACTATAGAGCAAATATTTCAATGTTGTCATTGTAGGAGGTTCAAATTCGTAATTCAATGTTGGAGGTTTTCTTAAGGACTGAGACGATGGATTTTAATGGGCCAAGGCTCGAGTATTCCCTTGAGGGAAGATCAAATTATGTTGCATGGAAGGGCCACGTGGAGGCGGTATTGGAGGATAATGAGTTTAAGGAATTCATTGATAATGATATTCTAAAACCAAAAGCATCTAATGCAAAGGATCTAGCAGAATGGAAGAAGTGTGTAGCCAAGGTAGATGATCATATTAGAGGGAGTACGAGACCATATTGTCTCAAATCTCCATACAAAAGAGAATCTGTATGCAATGTGAAAAGCGTTGACAAATGTGTTCTAGGATAATAGTGACCATAGGAAATTGGAACTCAAGGACAAACTTCAAAATATCAAGATGCAAAGGAATGAGACCATTCCACAGTATCTGAGCAGGTTCACACAATGTTGTGATGATCTTGGTCAAGTTGGGGTTACTATAGTAGAGGATGATTTTGGTGAGCCTAACCCTTCTAGGCCTTCCCAAGAGCTGGCATAACTACCAAGATTCAGTGAATGGGAGGGAGAAACTACCAAATTAGGAACTCCTATGGCCTGATTTGGTACATGAGGAAATATGGCGGAATGCCAGAGATGGGACTTCATCCAAGGGCAAGGATAACCAGAACTATGCCTTGGCCAGTCAGCATGCATCCCACCCAGTACACAGCTAGGGTGCAATGGGCACAAGGAGGAAAGTTTATGCACTGATTTTTCATGGAAAGTTTTCCTGTTTTTGCCCAAATTAGGATCCTAATTCTTCTCTTGTTTGTTTTTTAGAGATTCATCAGAGCAAGATGGTCATTACATGGCATGAACGCGAGCATGAGGAAGATGATATGATTTCCTTACATGATCCGGGTACGGTAACTGCATTGCAGAACTGTGGCTTGCTCAAGTTCTTCCGCATATCTAGCATGAGGCAACAAATCAACTTGTTGCAATATCTTCTCGATGCATGGGATCCTACCAACCAAGTGTTCCAGATTAGAGGTAAATCCATCCCTTTGACTATTGAGGATATCTACTTTTTGACCAGTTTATCAAGGCATGGTGCCCCTCTCTCACTATTAGGATCCACCCGTGGGGGTGAACCTATGAGGGATTACATTCGCCGATACTGTAGAGATGGATCTCAGCCAAGCAGGGATGGCAAGATCAGCATTAGAGACATCACTCACTAGTCCTTGAAGACTATCTTATTCACCTTTGCTAGATTGGCTGGCAGTGCGACTCTTCACTTGGCCAACAGGCCTTATATGTAGTATGCCTTCGAATGCCTTGAACCAAAGGTATTCAACTGGTGTGATGCAGTACTTCCTGTGATAAAAGAACAACTCACCAAGGTGAAGAATGGAAGATCAAAAAACATTGGTTATGGTTCTATTTTGATCGCTTTTGCCTTAGAGAAGATCCCATTGATGCAGCCACAGTACATTTCACTCGGACTGCCAGCACCGACAGAGCCATGGATGCAGGGATGGGTTGATCTTATGGCTAGACATGATGGTCAGTCACAAATTTCATTCTTTGATGCCTTCTTTGAGTGGTTCAATCGTCAGCAGATGGTTTATGCTGAGTATCCATATGCTGGGATGGATTTCCAGGGCGACCCATATTTGGTGCTGCCGGCTGGCGAGCAGTGGGGTGTTATAGGTAAAAGATATGACTATATCTTTGTTTATTGCTTTTATAATGTTCTTGTGTTTTTTACATGTTATCAAGACTAATCAGACTCATATATTTGTGTAGATATTGGACCAGTGTGACCAACAATGCGCCCGAGGGTAGCAGCTGCCATTCCAGTAGGAGAGGCTGTAGGGAGGGATGTTCTTCGCGATCTGGATGTAGCTGAGACCCTTGCAGTATTGCAATATTAGATCGAGGGTCTCAACCTTGGTATTCCGGATGTGATGACTGACGAGTTCCCTCTAAGATTACAACGCCATACTACTGGCATGTCAAGTCGATGGACTAGGCTCCTAAGTATGATCGCACAGGTGGTGACTTGTTATCACCAACACCATTAGTCTAGGGTGCTTTCCTACATTTTTGAGTTTTTGAGTCATGTAACCGATTTTGTCCTGGACACAGAACATTTTGTAAAAACTATAAATAGTTATATATATTTTTGATTTTCGGAGATTTATTTTGGTTAAGTTATATGATCCTCATGCAAATGTTGATTGAAATACTTTTCTTTTATAAATGCTGCAAATGTCTATCCAACACATAATTTTCTA
The DNA here is from genome assembly GCA_000404065.3 of Pinus taeda. NCBI lineage: Eukaryota > Viridiplantae > Streptophyta > Pinopsida > Pinales > Pinaceae > Pinus > Pinus taeda. The sequence goes on from APFE030146953.1 coordinate 20,267, forward strand.
ATGAATCAGTTAATGTGTTTAAGTTTCTGGAAATGTGTTGATATTGAATAGAATCAAACTGCCTTTCCAAAATCCTAACCCTTAGGAACATACGATAGATAGCTGGATTCTGAACGGAATAGATGCTGATAAGCTGTAAGATGATGAGTTGTGAGTCTAGCCTGACAACAAGTCAGTGTATGCCATGTGCGATGGCATCAGAGAAAATTTCTATCAACATGTTGTACTCAGCGATTTTGTTCGTTGACCAACCAAGACATACCCCTCTGAAGCTCACTAACTCACCGCTTGGACCAAAAATGGCCCAAGCTATAGAAGATAGGTTCTGGGTACTACGACTAGCTCTGTCAGCGTATCCAACAAATGATTCCAATAGGTTTGACATCTGCAACAAACGCAAAAGCGGATTACCTAACCAAAACGATCACTCTTGACGAAAACAAAAAAAAGCATATAAAGATATTACTACACTTAGTCAAGCATAGTAACGCTTAAGATACAACCCGTTTCGGGGCTACAATAGTGGAATCCCATCAAAATCTACTAGCTAGTAGGCTCCTTTTGCTAAGACTCACTTAATAATGTAGGGAGCCATCCACAATGATTGGAACTTTCCTGCTCCCAATATATCGGATTCTTTATCGTAAAGTAAGATCAGGTCACCTTTTGGGAAGACATGGGGCTTGACATTCTTGTCAAATTGTACCTTGATTCATTTCTTATGATCTTCGTTAGCCAAAGTGGTGTCACAATGGGTTTCATTCAGTTGGATTAATTCCAAGAAACGAGCCTCTTCCTCTGAAGTTCCGGAGAGAAGGTCGACTGCGAACTTGAGAGATGAAATTTCGCACTGAACTAGTATGACTGCTTCCAGGCCATACACCAGCTGAAAGGGTGTAAATATAGTTGCATTTCTTACTGATGTCCGGTATGCTCACAAGGTCGAGTACAGGATTAGGTGCCAACTCCGTTTATGGACTCCAATCATCCTCTGCAGCATGTGCTTCAGGACTTTGTTGATCGCTTCAACTTGTTCGTTAGTTTGTGGATAATACAGAGTAGAACTGTCGTGGGGCAGTCCTAATTTGGCAACCAATTCAACCATCATGTGATTTTGGAAATGTGATCCTTGATCTGTGACTATAGCTTGTGGAACACCGAATCTAGAGACTACATGATTGAGAAAGAAAAGAGCAGTCGTTTTGCTGCTGTTGTTTAATGTAGGCATTGCTTCAGCCCATTTTGTAAAATAGTCAACTACGACAATGATATACCCATGCCCCCTGACCGAGGTGGGGTTACATGTCATGAAATCTATGCCCCATTTGGCGAATGACCCAATAGCAACTACTGGATGCAAAGGTGTGGGTTGTATTCTGGTTTTACGGTCGAAGATTTAACAAGCATGGCAACTTCTGACTGCGGTTATGCAATCTTTGAACATTGTTGGCCAGAAGTAACCTACTCGTAAAATATTTTGCGCCATAGTGTAACCAAATTGATGCTCACCACATGCGCCTGAATGATAATCATTCAAGACATTTTCGGCCTCCTTATGGGTGAGGCACCTTCGCAGAACTGTATCGATACCCTGCAACGGTAAAATGTATCACCGACGATCATGTAGTCTTTTGCTTGGTATCGAGTACGTCGTTGTTTTGAGCGAGAGTTTTTAGGCCTATATGTTTGGGTTTGGAGATAGATGATTATATATCCATACCAGGAATCGCTCGATGATATCAGAAACAAAGATTCATCCACGATTGATGCTTTGGATGTTGAATTGTTGGATGACGATGGGAAGTCGCATAGTAAATCCGTGAAAACCAGAGATTTCTTTGATTTGGATTCTACGAATTCTAGATCAAACTCTTGCAAAATGGCTATCCATTTCAAATATTTTCCCCGAAGTAACTGACGCGACAGAATGTAAGTCATAGGGTTGCAATCTGACAAAATGGTTGTTTTGCGAAAGAGGATATAGTGTTGAAATCTCTCTACTGATTGAATAGCTGCAAGAGCCAGCTTTTCAACATAGGAGTACTTGCTTTCTGTATCATTTAAGTTCCAACTTAAATAATAGATAGGATGTCCAATTCCATTGTCTTCTTGAACTAAAACCATTGCGATGGTTGTATCTGCTATAGCTAGATATAGGTTAAAGTCTTTTTGATAGTCAGGAGCGTACATTAATGATGCTCTTATTAGGGATTCCTTTAGAGCATCAAAGGAAGCTTGTGTAACCTGATCCAGTTAAAGGGCACTTCTTTTTTCAAAAGACGTGTATAACCTTTAGCAAGTTCAACGTAATTTGGAATGTACCTCCTCGAAAAGTTTGCTTTCCCTTGGAGTTTCTGAATCTGAAGCAACTTTGAAGGTGGAAGCATATCGATGATTGCTTGAACCTTACATGGGTTGAGACGAATCCCGTCCTTAGAAACTACGAATCCAAGTAAACAACCAGAACCGACACAAAACATGCACTTGTGTGGATTGAGTCGTATCTTGTAGTGTCGGTAATGTAGAAATATAGCTCTCAAATGTTCCATATGATCAGTTTGCTTTCACGAATGAGCCAGAATATCGTCGAGATATGGTTGAATGATGTTATTGATGTCATGGAAGGCATAATTCATAGCCCTCTGAAAGGTTGCCCCTGCATTCTTTAAACTAAAAGGTAACTTGCGATACGTGAATGTGCTCCACAAACATATAAATGCAGTCTTCGACTGGTCCTGTGGGCAGATATTAATTTGATTATACCCGGAAAATCCATCCATGAATGAAAAGATTTCTCATCTAGCGCATTCATCAATTATCTGGTCGATGAAGGGTGTAGGTTAGTTGTTCTTTGGATAAGCTTGATTTACATCCCTGTAATAAATGCACACTCTAATTGTTCCTTGTTTTTTCATTACAAGAACAATATTCGATGCCCAATCAGTTAGACAGACTAGGTAAATGAAACCAGCATGTAAATTTTTTTCAACTTCTGCCTTGATGGCAGCGACTTTCTTTAGGTGCACCTGCCAAAGCCGTTGTCATACCGGTTTGACATCTGGATACATCTTGATTTCATGTTCAACTATACTCGAGTCAATGCCTAGCATTTCTTCATATGACCATGCAAAGACATCTATGAACTCGCAAAAGAGAGTGTAATATATTTCCAGTTCTGAAGAAGAACAATATTTTCCGACATGAATATTCTCTACTACATCTGGTTTGGTCGAGATATTTTTGGCGATAGTTTCTTCAATACTGGACAAATTTCACACGGAATCCACCGTATTTATAGTATTTGATAGAAAATCAAAAACTAAAGGATGATTAAGGTCGCTGGAACAATCTTCGTGGTAATGCGAAAGATGGGAAAGATGGTGGTAATCTTCCCATGGTGCCTCTCCTATCATCATTGACTGAACAATTCCTTCGTCTGTGGAATTCACATGTGACCAAGGATCTGAAGAGGTACCATATTCCTTAGACCTATCTATCCAAACACTCGATGAGCATTTTTTGGGTTTTCCACCTAGGCGGAGAAAATTGATTGCTACAATATTTTTATTGGGCTGGGAGGCAGTACCTGGCAATGATCCATGCTAACATCATGTCCGGAAATCTTCTGAACCTTTGTAGATATAGAAGATACCATATTGCAGGTTTCCACCATGGCCACTTTCGCCAGATTACTTGGAGACGGTAGGGCAAAAGTACCTATTAAGGTAGGGTCTTTTAGGAGGCCTACTCTGATATTTGAAGCGATTGAGAGCTTCCATGGATCATTGGAATGCTTCCTATAACTTGTGAACTGTTGGGGAGGAAGGTTTGTTGATCAATGATTGTAATTCCTCCTTGAAAAAGAAATGCAATCTTTCTAAAGTATGTTGACACAACTGCAACCATAGCATAAATCCAGGTTCTTCACAATAGGATATTTTAATCGAGGTTTCCATCGATAACTTCGACGTCAATTTCTAATATCTTTCCCCCAGTTCAACTTGCAAGTTACTTAAGATACTGTATAGGGTGTATGTTTGTCCATCGAATGCTTTTAACGTCGTTGATGATCACGACAAGGGTGGTAAGCCTAAAGTTTTCCAGCAACTCATTAACATAATGCATGTAGATGCCCCCTCATTAATAATTTTTCGATGAATAGTTTTGTTGAGGGCTTTCGCTTGGATGAGGAAAGTGAGTTGAGCTGGTAATTGAGGTTCATATCCTTTATGATTAAAGACCACAAGATTGGAATCTGCTGGGTCAATCCCACCTATTGCTGATAATAGAGCCTGCTTTTGGGAGGGGCAATTTTGCAGTACTTCAAGTGTCAACATAGCGGATGGGGATTGGGCCAAATCCTCTACAATATTATAATTCTGTGTTGCTTGAGCACGAGGACTAAATGTTCATTTGTGTACTACTCCCTTTGGCAGCTTTATCGTTAGCTCAGGAATGATGGGTGGTGCAACTTCGATTGAAGTTGTTGTCGAACTACTTGGTTGATCTGCAACCTTGTTGTTCAATAGTTGTGGATTCCTGTAATATTTATTCCTCGTCGATATCAAAGAATCATTTTGCTGTTTCGAGATGGAAAACATAAGCACTTGGGATGGAGAAGCATTTTCGCTAGCAACCAGATTGGTTTCTGGGTTTGGAAACAGGTCAATCAATACCACTAAGGTTTTTGAACTCTTAAAGAACTTCTTAATCTGAACTTTATGCAGACAATCTCTCGTCCAATGGTCTTCATTGCATATGAGACATGGCTGACTAGGTTTCTTTTTCCCATAAGGGTTTTTGGAAGATTTTTCAGGAGATGAATCATCATGTTCCTTCTTTTTGCCTTTCTTTTTCTTCTTTCCCCCTGGTTGCTTCAGTTCTTTGTCTTTGTCGGTTGACACGGCATTAACCTCTGAGGCAGGAAGTTTGTCATTTGCCTTTTGATTGGAAACTGCAAGGGCTTTATCAGTTGATACTTTCGCAGTTTGCATACTGGAGGTACCAATCACGTCGTCGCTAGCATGAGAGTCCCTGTTCGATTTAGGAGGAGGAGGAATGGAAAACTCCGATCTAGGAGCATCAGGAATTTTGTCGTAGAGCGTGCCTGACTGAGTATACATCAAGTCTAGATATTGCGCACGAGCAATGACTTGCTCTTTAGTGACAACTCCTCCCTTGGCCACATCTTCTGTAATATAAGGTAACAATGACTTAATAAACCATTCAGCTAATGGCTAATCAGGAACTTATGTCTTCACAATTCTACAATGACGTTGCCACTCATGAATATGATCAGATATGTGAGTGGATGTTGTCTGTTTAAAATTGGTAAGGAGCTCCATTCCTATTTCGTACCTTATGGGTAACTAAAAATGGGTTAAAAATGTGGTGGCAAGGGCGCTGAAGTTATTGAATGAAGCCCTAGGCAATTCGATGTACCATTTTGCTGCTGGAGCAATTAACGATCGCTAAAAAAGGTAAAGCCTAATTGAATCATCATTAAGAGTGTTAGATGAACACCACATATGAAAGGTCATCACATGATTCGAGGGATCTTCACCCGAATTTCCATTGAATTTAGGAATATCTGACGGAAGTTTATGAGGAATCATCGGCCACCACGGGGCATAAGCAATTGGATCATTTGTTAGTCAATTCAGATTTGGTAATTCTAAAGTTGCTACGATAGGCAACTGTTGATTTAGGTTTGGCGAAGCATACCGAGGATAAGATGGGATCGCCTGAGCCGTGGGTCTTTGCATACCAACATAATGTATTTGATGTTGATAACTTTGATAAGGTTGATGGTCATAACCATTATAATATCATTGTTGGTAACCGTTTTGAATATACGATTGCCCATTACCTGCAAAGATTTGTTGCTCAGGTCCTCGGTAAGCTTGTTGGAATTGTGGTTGTTGATATTGCACCAGCCATCGCTGTGAGACCATTTGCTGTTGCCCAATACTAGATGTTTGACCAAGATGAGGGGTTATAGTACTCGTTTGATCCTGAGTTGCTTCAGTTAAGTAGCCACTAATCAGTGATTGTGATTGAGTCACGGAGACAAGAGGCTGTTGTATTACAACCTGAGAGACTAGAGGTTGACATAAAATAGGCAGCGCTTGTACTTGCGACACCGTCACAATAGCCGGTGTAGTGGGAATGTTCAACACAGGTTGATTTTGTTGCATTGCATAGACAACTCTCAACTGTTGAGGTAGTATTGGTATCCAACCACTAGATGCAATTCCAGCTTGACCCAAATTCTATTGTGAACTCTCATATGTTTTTTCTCCCGGAGGGAACAATGAAAAGGCATACTGCCCCCCATATGAAGGATCAATTTACTTAGACTCAACATAAGAAATTCCAGATAAGGTTCCAGATGAACAAATAGGAATAGACCATACTGTCGAAACAATCCCTGGGTGGACTCCATCTAGTGGTTGAGAACTAGTTGGGACAGATGGTACACCAGCGAACATTATCAGAGTGGCGGCAGGAGGTTTCGCTGCTGTTGTATCGGATGACACAATCCTAGATGTCGATGGTTGTTCAGACATATCGAGTCTATCCAAAATATTTCTTAGCGATTCTACAAGAACTTGTGATGAAGGGTGACTAACTTCTGTAGTAGAAGGATATAGGTGGATACCAGTTACAAAATGCAACGGAGTATTGGATGGAAAATCCTCCACAATATCTTCTATAGAAATAAATCTAGGTGGAAGAGGTAGACCGTCAGGTCCGTAAAATATTTCTGGTGCCGAAGAAGGTATAGATTTTGCAGTGACAGATGCTGGAGGGGCGGCACCTTCCGAATCAGCCCTAGATGGAGCTGGTTTAGGAATATAAGTGTTTATCGTTACACTAGGATCAGTTCTAGTGTCCTCTTGTAACTGCGGAACTTCTTCTATAGAGGCAGGGATACCAGAAATAGTTGGAGTAACTGGGGTCTCTGAGGATGTTGAAACACAAGTTTCAAATAAACCAGGAGACTTTGACCCAGTTAAATGAGACTACTTGGCCCGGAATTGTTTCGTTTCGGGAGTCAAAGACGGTTGAATCGTTAGTCTCCGTGAACGACGGGGTTTTGATTGACTTTCTTCTATGATTGCAGGTTACTTGATCAACTCAAAATAAAAAGGGGAAAAGGTTATTCCGAATTAAATGAATTTTATGACACTTTGACACAACTTGCTTTTTCAATTTTAAAGAGTCGAGAAAAAGCTAAAGATGACTCTAGTCACCTTCAATTTTTAATGAGCCTGAAGTGACAAGTGCTCAGATGGACCTTTTCTTTTAAGGAGTCTGAAAAGGAACGAAAGTGATTACTCTGGAAATTTAGACAGAGGAATTACCAAACCAATCACAAAACTGCAGAATACTTTTTACGTACGGCAGTCAATCTTCTTGAATGCTGTGTTCAGTGCATTGCGATCGATAGGGCGGTAGACACAGCTTCCTAAGGATAAACGATATAGCCTATTGTGGTCTCCCAATATATACTTGATGGTACGTGGGAGCATAAGTCTGTACTGGCACTTGTCGTATCAAGGAGGAGGAGTCACCCAACCTACGATGAAAACGATAGTTACTAGGCTTTACGACGTCGGAATATGTCTCTAGCCTAGACTTCTAGATGTTGTGCGTTAGGTTCCAAAGCATTTTTATGTTCATTGAGGTCTATTTTATAGTTGATCTTTCTTAGGAAGTTTTCCTTTAAGGTTCACTGCGTGATGTATATATACAATTCCTAAATATGCAATCTAAGATGATAAACATTCGTTTACTTTCTTTTTGCAATGAAAATCCTAGCTACTAAGGAAAGAGAAGTAAAATTCTTTCAACATAGAGCAGAGAGCACACACTAAGATGCACTGTCCTAATTCAATTTACGCATGCAGTCTAAATGCAAATGCACATGCATGTATTTGTTTTTCAATTTCCTTAATGTGAGAATGACAAAAAGAAAACTAAATGCAGATCTAAACTATCTTTTCTCAAAGCGACACTTTAGCAATTTCTTGTTCAAAAACGAAGGAAGACTAAGACGACACTTTCAATTTCAACTTGAAAACTGCTTTCGACACTTCAAAGAACTAATGATTCAAATCAAATACAATGGCAAAAGTGTAATCGACTATCTAAAAGAGGAAGACTTTACGACACTCTTTTCTTTGACTGGAAACGACACTTGCGACACTTTCAAATCAGAAGACGACAATTCAATTAAGCTACTTTTTTCAAAGGAGAACTGTAAATGATGAAAAATACATAAAAAACATTCATAATTCTTTATCGATGGAGGCTGAATAATGAAAAGGAAGAGAGTTTCAATAGTGATATACTGATCATAGACAACAAAACTACTGAATAAAGCTAAAGACAATGAAGAAAAAACCAAAATTTGGAGGCAGAAACAGTCTCACTCAATCATCGCACCTGTAACACATGGAAATAGGGATGCATCTCACTTGCAACACATGGGAGGTGTGATGCATCTAGGTTGCCAATGAGAGATAGTGCGATGGTCCAGGGACAAGACTGAGCTTGGTTTTCACTCAAATTTTGCAGCCAAGTTCAGGGATTTAGGCTGAGCTAATGATAGGTAGTAAACACAAAGTATAGAGGCTGATCTAATGAGGTTATTTGAGCTACCATCGGGGCACTTAGGATGTTTGCAAGTCAGATGTTCAGTTCATAAACTAACCCAAAGATTGACTGAAGCAACGTTGATCTACTTTGTAGTTGCATAGCAAAAGCAGTTCGAAGGCTAGCTGGCTTAACTTCAGGCTCCGTCTATGGTTTATAAAGCAAACAACAGTGACTAACAATCAAACTATTCGCTCCCCAGCAGAGTCACCATTTTGTTATCGGGAAAACTAGTGTCCATTCAGAGTTGCTAGTCCCACTAAGATGGGTAGCTATCTTAGAAACAAACAAACTAAAGTTACTTGTGTTTTCCTTTATGAGAGATAGATGAGAGAGAAGAAGAGAGTACCAACCTCAGTCTTTCGCTTGGCTCCTTGCTTATTTCCTCCCTCCTTTGACCGAGCTTCGCCACTCTTTCCTCACTTGTCCTGTTTCACAGAACACCTGTAGAGTCAAAGAAACATAATACCATCAAAGCATAGAGATCTATAACCATAATCAATATAGGATCAGATGTATATTAACCATACAAATGCATACAGAAATACAAGATTCAAAGATATACAAGCATATCGAGGAAAACTCAAATAGCTTTATTGATAGAAGTAGCAGCAGAGAGGATTACAACCTAGCGGTCTGACCTAACGCCATCCTCCTAGCATGAAAGCCCTCTTTGCCTCATTAAAAGCTAGATCACCCAACACTATGATGTCTCATAGAGAAACCAACAAAACTTCCTTACAAAATACAAAATTCCAACCTTTGGATCTCTAGGATGAGGGATCCATATATAGATATTTGTATGTGGGTGAGTCAGATTCTGGGATTTTGATTAGTGTCATTTCTCTGATAGTTCTTGGTTCCACTTGGAGATTTCATGATCTCTTACTCATCCCTAGGCGAATTCAGAGAGGCGAGTGTCAAATGAGCAGTTTCTAGAAGATTCTCTAGGTCTCCACCTAGCAAACTACCTCTGCCATTTGTCTACTCTCGCTCATTGCACCCTACAGAAGGGATTTTCAGTATGCATCGCACTCTCTATGTGTAACAGGCGAGATGCATCGCACCCTGAGCATGGAGCAATCTGTATGGTCCAATTTTGACCAATTCTGAGCAGTTTTTCAGGGGGAACTTCTGGGAAATGATGTAATCAGTAGACCTTGTTCCTTTAGGGTATGAAACAACACTTTTAGGGGCTTATAAGCCCTTGGTCTATGGACATATGTGATTGAGGTTGCAGTGCCCAAATATGTCTATAACAATGTTGCTTCAATTGTAATGTTCTCTTGGAAAATATTTGAAGGTGTGTCAGTATTCAAAAGTGTTTGAAGATATTTGAAGGCTACACGGAGAATCATAAAGCCCTTTCTTATCATCATTATGGGGTTCATAATGTATTTTCAAAGCTTTTGCACCCATCTTGAAAGCCGCTTGGTGACTTGTGTGCCCACAATGGAGGATGCTTCAATGGTTATGGTGGCAGATTTTAAATGTTAAAAATTTAAGTGATTGCTTGAAGAATTTAATATTACCATTAATTATATAAAATTTGTAGTATCTTAGGGTTGACTATTATGTTTCCCCACTCATAATTATTTCTTCATAAAACGAGTTTGAGTTTCGTGGGTTCTGAGTCGCATTGTAGGAAGTCTTACAAAACTATTCGGTTCATTGAAAAAGGCTTGGTTTGTCACTAAACTGGCCTTTTCTGGTTTAGATCCCCCAGTCGGAATGGTTTGGCACTCAAAATGGCCTCATTACCATTCCATTCCAATAACATTGGTGCTACTATTTAGAACATCTCACATTTACCTTTAGCAGGACAAGGGTAGGAGTCTGGAAACATGTGACACATAACTCTTATTGGTGAAGCAAATAAATCTACCATGCAATTGTTGTTCAAAACAAGTTGTGATTCAAGGCATTGTAGGTATGACTAACATTTTCATGTTAGGACTTAGGGAGTGTAAATATTCACAGGGAGCTGGTTGAAACAGTACAAAACCATATTTCTATAAATGTTGACTCTCTTTAGTGAAGTGTCAACATTTCTAGGAGATGTTTTTGAAGAATAAGTTGTCACAAACATTCACGTGATTCAGTCATTTTGACAAGTTGTATCTTGAATATTACGAAGTTTAGAGATCATCTCTTTTCCATTGGCATGAAGATAGAAGTGTCTATTTTACTAATTAGCTTTTCCCTATTTGGGAAGGCTTTGTTCAAAGTTTTTGGACGTGGGGTACCCTCCCAACTTATGAGAGGTGTTAGGATATATTTTCCCAAGAAGGAACAAGATAAGAATTAGTTTTTTTCCCAAAAATAAAAAATGTGTGAGACCGTGTTCTCATTAGGAGGATGAAGAAAGGATGGAAAAGGAAGAAATATGCAAAAGATAAGACAAAGGCATCTTCCCTTGACTCTGGTTCTAGGAAAAGTCAAGTGATTTTTGCAAGTGTGAAAAGAAACAATGCTATGCTATTGAATGCTCAAATGAGAAAGTATTTATAAAAGGTAATGATAATAGCCACACAAAAAAAAATTGTAGTTAGTGCAGATAGTTCAACTAATGTGAATGGCTTTGCATACACATTAAACACTTTGATTTCCACAATTTCATCCATTTCTAGATATTATCACTTGGAAATACTTTTCATATTTCAATAAGAGAGACCAAAGTTGTCTGAAAAACTATTAGGAACTAATTCCCTCTAACTAATGAAGCTTCCTATGAATTCAAAATTGGTGATATCAATTTGAGGGGAGTTTCCCTGGATGCTTCAAAGCTTCAACTTTGAATTCCCAGGGGAAATTGGCAACCCAAACATGCAATAAAACTTGCTAATCTGCAACAATATTTTCAAAATTTGTATTTTTTCTCTTCAAATAATTGATAAAAAACTTTAAAGTGATTAGACATGTGAAAATAATGCAGGAAATTCACAAATTTGCTATAAAATCCCTTTGTTTTTGGAATAAAAATTGTAGAACAACTAAAAAAATTGACTAGAAACACCATGAAAACTCTCCAAGTCATTGTTTTATTGCTAATATGAGATATATCTCTATTAGCACTTGAAATTGACCAAGTTTTGTGTAAAAAATTTGACAAAGAAACTTAATGTAACATTAGGAAATCTACTCATGCTATCACCTTGGTTGTTTCATCTCACTATGGGTTGGTCATTTTCCAGTGTTGGGGCGGGGGGTGGGGTGGGGTGTTGCTAAGAGGTCTAACTCTTAGATACATATTGTTGTTCATAAATTAGACGTTAGATTTATGAAATAAGTCATTGATGTTTCTAAATAGGAAATTAAAATCATCAAGCTAGGTTGCAGACAAACACTAAGGTAAATCCGATGAACTGAGTTCTCATTTAAATCTGTTACAAGGAAGTTTAAATTTTCAATAGTATATTGTAGATATGAATTGATTATACTAAACAAGGAAATGATAGAATATGTGATAAAGTGGTAAACACTTTCCTATCACCTATTTGGACTGGTGCCTACATGGATTAGATTGATTGAGAAAAGAGAGTGGAAATATGCTATGAAAACTTATTAAGTTCTATTCTCATAGATGAATATGAAAATAATAATGAGAAGAAAATAATAAGAAGAGTTCCATAATTTCACATGATCAACATAAAACATTTAAATTGATAACCATAGGGAAATTGATAACCATGGGGATATCTAAGCATTTCCAGCATAAAAAATACATCCAAGAAATTGATAAAACATAAATCAACTTTGCAAAATCGATAATACCACTTCTTTGCACTCCTACTCACTCCTCAATGACATAGATGATATAATGGAAAAGAAGAGAAATCATAAATGATAAAGGATTTCCAACTTTTGATATTGAAAATATCCCAGGACACCTAATAGGCACCATCCTAACTATGGAAAGGATCTTCAGTAGTTTGGAGGGAACTCTTTTAATAATGTTCCATATGTCCTGGCATTTATGAGGTATATCTCATAATTGGAAGAAAGACATGAAGATGCAATGATCAGCCTATTTATACTTTCTTTAGGATACTAATGTAATGGTTGGATCAAACATTCTTGCAACCCAAAGAGCATACATTCTCTCAAAAATATAGTTGAAATATTCCTCAAACATTTTTTAGAAATTTGATGATCATGAACAACACTTGTTGGAAGCCTTGCACTCGGAAGGCCACCTTTGTCTTTTTGTAGGAAATGGTGGCATATATGAAGACAATGATGGAGCTTTTGTGGAGGAAGAACACCCTATGGTGCTAAGCGAAGGAATGGATGAAGATGAAAGGGTATTGTAAGAAGAAGATCTTCCTCATCTCCTTCAACATGATGATCATCCAGATAAGGAAGACAATTTAGAGGGTGAATATCCATACTATGATGATGTCTCTATTGGTTTCAATAGTGTTGAGCTCAAAATTTGAGGAAGTTAGCACGGTTGGAATCATTTAAGAGGCTACTAGCCTACTGGAAATATAAAAGAAGAATAACACACTAGCCCTGATACAGATTTGATCCAGATTCATTATTTGTGAAAAGCAAAGGAATATCATATGTTGTTTGTTTTGAATCCACTCCTGTATATGATGAATATGAGCATACAAATGACATTAAAGAACATTGCTCAGACTCGGTTGTGAGTCATTTTATTTTCCCAAAACTCAATGTCAATAGATCTAATGTGATGTGTGATCAATCTAACCCCAAGGTAGAGAATGATAAGTTTGCTTATGAAGAGGATAATGAAGCAATTGCTAAAGGGAACATACCTGATCAGACTTTTGATGAGGGCTTAATTCTACCTTTACATTTTGTAATGATGAAATTCTTACCTCTTCATTTGATGACAACTATGACAATGTGACATCCCCAAAAAAGTGAATAATTACTTTCTTGTATTACTGTTAGTTAAATATTTATTTCTATTTGCAAAATAAGACTTTTAAAAGAAAATAGAACTTGGGGACAAGTCAAAGATTATCATACAATTATGAAAGTAGTTTTGTCATTTAATTAATAAAATGGCAAGTCTTGGAACTTCTGGAAAGACCCTAACGACTTCTAGATAACTCCTTAGACAATTATGGTAGTTGGTGCTCTCTTCTTCTGTGAAGTGATAAAAGGTCCCAGGTGGAATCGGGGGGGGGGGGGGTTCATTTTATATTATTTGGAAAAGTGATGCCAGGAGGATAAGAGAAGATACCTTAACAGGACATTGTACAGGTAGGTCAGGACACTGCCAGAGCAACTTTCTTGAGCTGGACAAGGGCGAGTGGAAAACCCAAATACAAACAAAGGTATGTAAGTCTTAGGCTAGGGAAACCTTGATGCCTATAGACTAATCTAGTTAAGGATTGTTGCCAGTATAACTGGTATGAGGAATTTAGAGCTCATGGAGGAGAATCAGATGTGATTGATGTTCTAATTAGATGGGAGGATAGGTATTTTTTGTTCAAGTTTCCATTATAGATAAGTATTCCATTTGATATGTAACTGGAATTGTAGCATTTCTGACATGTGAATGGGAATTACTTGGAGTAAGTACATGTGTTAAGGATAAATATCATTTATGGCTTATGTATAGGCATCATTTGGAAATAACTGGCTGTATTATGAATGAGAATATGGATAACAATATTGATTCATTATAACTTATTTCCAGTAGGAGGACAAGTCTAAACTGACAAAAACAAAAGAAATTTGTATTCATTATATTAACTATTATATATGGAACTAAAGAATATATGTTGGAATTAAATAACAGAGATTTGCAACTTTGGGTAGGGTTAATCTGATAACTCAACTTGAAACAACATTAAAATATCGGGTTAAGTTCCAATCTATAACCCTGAAGGTTTGAAAGGAACAGTCCATGGTATGAGTCTAGAATTAAACTAAAGCACCTCATGGGCAGAGTAAGTGGAATCTTCATTGCTTCAGACTTCTGACTCTTTTGGGTGCTCAAACCCTAGAAACAATTAACGTAATCAGAATTATGACATTGTGCATTCTACAGAAAATAAATAAAGAGTTGTGTACCCATATAAGCATTAATGTAACACATAAAATAAATATGTAGAAACTAACACATAAATTCCATGGTACAATTTTGCAACCTATATGAGAATTTTCATAATCAGACAAAAAATTTAATAGTATCATTTCATAAAAAGTAGAGGAGATGTGTCCTTACATGCAACCTGAAAGTTAATGATCACCAATTAATAACTTCACAATTATCATACATAGGCATAAGAGGAAAAAGGAAAAAAATTGAGATACATAGGTTAACCCTGTACAAAACCCAGTCATGTAATCATAAACAATGTTAATCATCCAACAAGGTCATGAAAAAATAACAACGACAGAGTAACCTAGTCAGGCATTAAGACTTGGCATGAGTACAAATTTAAATAAATTACAAGGTATGAATTAGAGAATAATAATTTGAAATAGTTGAACTCAAAACCCTAATCTAATGATAGTAGAGGAAAAAGCCTTGTATTTTGCTATAATGATTTGACATGGCAAGGAAAGTAATTGTCACAGGCATGAAGTTCGTCATACAGAACTAGCAGAGATAGATAAAAACCTAGAAACAAAGAAACGAGAACCCCATTTGAGTGAATAATTTGACCCTAATGAAGTTGTGATTACATATATGTGGAGGACTTGAGCCAAATTAATGTTAAATGATAGATGCAACAGGAGTAGGGTTAGATCTAAACAAGGGTTTCAACCAAAATAGAGAATAAGAGATGACCAAGAAATTATAGGGCTCAGACCTCCAATTACCTGTTATGAGCAACTTTCCTCAAATTTTCTTGACATCTTGTACAATATGCATAGATTTGAGTGTTTAAAAAAAAACTATTGTGCAAGCAACATGTAGTACAACAAGGAATTGGGAAGGAAAATTACCCAGTTTGAGGCACTTTCCTTGTTGAATATGAGATTAAGCATTGTGTCCATTGTCATCACCAAAACCTCAACCAAAAACTACAAACTGCAAACTTACAACCCTTTGAACGGGACCAATATTCCAAAAAACGCCAGTGGAAGATCAAAATAGCGAGATTTGGGGAGGAAGTTTGACGCATATGAGGCCAAAGGGTAGCCCTGGTTTGTTGAGCAGTTGCAGACGAAAGGGAAGCTGAACGCATGACGGAATGAGGGCCAGAACCGAGGTGGGGCGAGGTAGTTTCCCTAACTCCCCACTAACACATATTAACCATTGGATTAGGCGGTGTAACATCAAGGGCGAGGATAAGTCCAAATGTCCCCTCAATCATATCACCAGTGGTGTTTATGTATCCATAACCTTCAGAGTAGTGCCACCTTAGATGTATGATAATAGCATCACGCAAAGCTTATAACATTAACACAAACAACACAAAAAAACCCCTATCTGTTCACCTGATATATTTAATGTTATTTATTTAGTTAGCGGAACGCTTAAATAATAAGTAGAAAATCCATATAGCAGATACCTTACCATGTGTTACATCCACTAGATTATGAGCTCCAACATTGGCTTATGTATAATAACATTTCCAAGGATGGAAAAACTACTTAGCGATCTTTATGTTTCAAATAATCAATTCCTTGGCTTTAAGGTGAACAAACATAAACATACACTTCTTTCTATAATTTTTCCCAACTATTTACCACACTAAAGATGGTCTTGTAACGTTGAAAGAACATTCACCATTCTCTCTCTCTCTCTCTCTCTATATATATATAATTTTAATTTAAGATGCAGTGGGTGTAGATCCCTTAGTTGGATGAACACAATTTTTGGATGGCCTTTAATAACTAGGTAGGGGCACTAGTTATGTCGGAAGAGATACCAATTTGTTGTTTAAATAACATCATGCAAGTTTTAATAAGAAGGGAATTAATATTTATTTATTTATTTAAATCAACTTTCAAGAAAATAAAAAATGGAAATAATTGATTTTGAGAGTAAATTAAAAATGAAAATAACGGATTTTGAAAATGACCAACATTATGTAGTAAATTTTTCTTTACATAAAAAGACGTGAACAAAGAAGTGAATCACATGGAAAATCAAAGGGTAGTCTTTCTTGAAGGTGTATTCCATTTGAAATATATCATGAAACACATGCATCTCTTTTAAATTTTTAAAATAAGAATTTGATTGCACAAGTCAACTCCCATTCATGTAAAGGATAGCATGTCAACTACCATCCATGTAGAGTGCATTCTAGTTATTTGGTATTTCACAAAGGGAAGAGAGAAATCTTAGATAAAATTGCAATTGCTAGTGTATTCATTTTTCAACTTGGTCATTCAAGGGCCTAAAAGGAAAAAATCATATCCAATGGTTGTAAGTGTTGCTAACTATGAGGTGAAATGGGCAATTTAAATTAATGTTTGTATTAGTGTGATAATGACATAGAGGTAAGTATTATCTTGACCACCTCATTAATTATGGAAATGGAAAAAATGGAAAATAACCATGTCTTAGAGAAATTAGGAGGAAATAAAAGTTAGAGACTATAATACAATGGAGATAAGGATACCCCTCCTTGAGCTATGTGTAACTTGTTCCTTCTATGTTGATGACTATTGTAATGTATATCTTCCTTGGATTCCCTCTTATACCTAGTAAACTACATCTCTACACACATCAACCTCCCTATGTTCTTGGCCTACCTATAGATTGGTAAGATTCTATCATTGTTGCATAGTCTTAAGACTCAACTAGCCCTCTTGAAGCAATAGAAGATATCCTAGCAACCCAAGTAGATACTTGCCCATTCTTGACCATAGATTATGTTGATAACCTATGATTTGATGTACTATTTTCTATCATTTTAGTTTATTGGAGTTTATAGACACATATTTGTAAGCATGCTTATTTGGTTGTATGATTTCACGTACTATTTTCTATTATTTTAGTTTATTAAAGGTTATGGCCATATATTTTTAAGCATGCTTATTTGGTTGATTTGTTTTAAGGCTTGAGGTGATGCTTTCCTATTGACAATGACAATTGATGGCCTAATTTTGAGATGCATGAATGTTTAACAAATATGTGGTGTCTCATTTGTGTCGACTAGTTTGACATATTGGATTTATTATTTGAAGGTAGTTTATTTATAAAATGACCTAGTTTATTAACATGTGTTATGATGATGAAACTCAAACTTTTTAATTAATGTTATTGCCTTTAATTTACATAATGGTAACTTTGAATAAAAAAATTTAAAGTCTTTATGTGAATCATATATGGATAAAGTATACATAGATATCACATCATTTACATTATCAATTCATATGGTTACATTATCAATTCATATGGTTATGATACATTGAAATGAATATATATTAAATATAATTATTTTTAGATACTAATGACAATTTTCCTAGTGTGACAAGGAGGCCATGGGTGTACAATGACTTGAGAGTGTGTCAACATTATATGCACTCGAGATTAGGTTACGTGAATAATGATATTTTTTATTTATAATTATGTAATAAATTGATGCATTATTCTAAATGTGTGAAGAAATAGTGAATATGCTTACTAATTAATCTTCAGATGGATTATGGGGTTGTCCGGAAGTATAAATACTTCACTAATTGAGGAGGATCAACATTCCTATTTTCACCTACTAGTACTCATTTTCCACAACCTAGGGTGAAATTCTCATTCCACTTTTACTTTGATGTTGCATGTTTCTATGAAGGCAGACCATGGATTTAATCACTTATAAGGTTTATTTGACAGAACATAACAAGGTGCCATTATTATTCCTTAGTGACTATTAGCCTCTCAACAAGATAGTGGCATAGTTGACTTAATATAGTCTTGATAGTTGCACCATTTCTACCCACCAAAGAAAGTGGATTCTTGAAGGGTGGACATGAACATGGCACCCTTATTATTTATTGAATGTTTTGGCATTGGGAAAGGACTACAATTTTTCCAAAGTTTTGACAAGCAAGATGTTGCACTGAGATACTATACAATAAATACCATACACTAGAGCTAAGTAGGTAATATAAACATTTGAAGGGGACACATAGAGGAATGAAAATGTATATACATGTAACCAATGATGTAACTTATGACTATTTGGTCCCCACACATAACACATATATAACATTGTAAGTATAAAGAGAAAGGGGACTATATTCTAGAGTTTTGACAAAATAGATTCTAGAATTTGTGAAGTGTCTATAGTCTTGATTCAAATGGAGAAAGGGGCTTACCAATCCTCCCTTAAAAACAAATACTATATTGGACAAGAATTTGAGCTCACAAAATTACCTCTTATGATAATTAAGATTAAAGTTTTAATTAAAATTGCTATATTCACTATAATATTCCATATTCATGTGGCATAGCTATATTCACTATAATATTAAATATTTGATATATTCTATATTCATGTGGCATGAGGTTCACTTATCTTCATAAATTGGACAGATATTTGTTAATTTTTTTTACCATGGAGTGCTTCAATAGAACACCATGTCACTATATGTTCTACACCCATGAACATGTAGGTGGCCATTTAAATTAATTAAATGTTCCAGAATTTTTAATATAATAACTCTATATTATACTAACCTATATATTACCCATTATATCCATATGAAAGAGACTCAAAATAATTTAAGAGCTTTTTTTTTCTTTAAAAGGATATGTGATTAATTATTTTTTTTAAATTTTATATATTATTTTAGTGCATTTTTATTATAAAGGGTTTAACAATAATTTTTTATCATAATATTCATTTGGGGATAAATAATTATTTTTGGAAGAATTGATACAATTCTTATAGATTAAAATAAAAATAACTAAACATTTGAATTTAAATAGAAAAAGAAAAGTATGAAGTCTTAGAAATATGATAATATAATACCAAGAAAAAAATAAAAAAGCGAGTTTTCATAACAAAAATTGTATGAATTTTTAGGAAATCATGATTAATGTTTGGTTGCAAGTTTTGATTTGATGGGACCATCTAACAACATTTTTTATAATTTATTTTTATAATCTATTTACAAAATGTAAAAGAAAATTTTTAATTTCCTTTTAACCAAAGAATGATAATTTTAATCTAAATTATAAAGCTTAATAGAAAAATAGTAATATATATGTTTTGAAAATAAGTTGAAATATATTTTTAAAATGAAAATTTATTGTCTCAATTATCATGGAATACTTATTTTCTGTGTCCTATCATGATTCCTTTACGGGTGCTTCCTAAACGGTTCAAGAACTCCATCGAATGTCATGTATATTGGTTGACTAGTTCCTGTAACAATTACCTCGAGTCTGATGGAAATCTTTTGCAGTCAAGGGTACGAGTTCATGCCAGCAGAGCTTGTTCGTACATTCTAAAAAACATTACTGAATAAGAGGAGAGCCCAACGAACCAATCAAAAATAAAAAACATAAATTTAAAATAATTAAA
>APFE030146953.1:40468-51247 GCA_000404065.3 Pinus taeda
TTTTTTATAATGTTAACATTACAAATTGCAACTTATTTTTTTGGTCAAACGAGAAGGAATTAAACATCAAACGCAAACCGAATGTGTTATACCATACTGTCACAAGGATAATAAGGGATGTGAGTAAATAAGTTCGTGTGATATTTTTTTATTTTTTTTTGTTGACAATTATTTCATGTGATTGGAAAATGTTACAAACCAAAACTAGTTTACAGTTTAGTTTATCGCTTTAATTCAATCCATTTAAGAATTCCATGTTTCTTTACAATATATACTACAAAAAGACATCAATACACAACTTGACATACAAACACGACCATAGAACACAACACCAATTCCATTGAACCACACACTTTATGAGGTTGGTTAATGATAAATTAAGTGCATTTGGGAGAGGAATTTCGGGTAAGTGGCATAGAATATGATAAAGGGATTGAAGCAGTGGACAAGTTAGCTAAGTAGATCCCAAGTGTCCTCACAGACGAGAAACATATCTATGATATTTACAATATAAATTCTCTGGACTTATTTTCTTAAAATTAAAAATTTTACAAGTAAAATTTAGAAGTGTTACGAGATCTATCTTGATCCCCCAACTATGGAGAGAACCTTAATGAGCTCTTAGAAATACTTTGGCTCTTCCTTTCAATTTTTTTCTCGGTTTGCTTCAAACTTTCTCGGTTATCTTTAAAACTAAACATTTTAACCTTCAATTTAATGGTGGCTACCGAGAACTACTAGCAAATTTGCTAAGCTCTTCTATGCAGATTCTTATGAAGGCTCATGGTTACAGCTAATGATGGAGACTCCTTCTTTGGTCAGTGGCAACGGCTCTTTCCTCTTGATATGGTAGTGGCTCTGTTGGCTACTCACCCTAATATTTTAGTAGTTGGTTTTACAAACTCTCAACAAGCTCTAGTTTCTACTTATGGACCAACAGATGCAAACTTCAATTTACGGGATACTCACAATAGCCAAGGCTCTTAGTGGAAGTAGCTCATGACCTTCTTAACT
The DNA here is from genome assembly GCA_000404065.3 of Pinus taeda. NCBI lineage: Eukaryota > Viridiplantae > Streptophyta > Pinopsida > Pinales > Pinaceae > Pinus > Pinus taeda. The sequence continues at coordinate 41,483 of APFE030146953.1, forward strand.
CCTTTGGTTCTTTGAAACCTTGCTAAACCTTTCTTTGATACCATTTGTTATTTAGAGGCAGAGACAAGCATGCAAACACAAGACAAATAAGTACACAAGATTTTTCTTGAATACAGAAGTTCTATTCATTAATTATTCTCTCATATACATCCACCAAGTTGTTTTTATTATTTCTTCTTACTTCACATTACAACGACCCAACCATGAGTATATAAGCCTTAAACTTTCTAAATATGGAATCATGCAAACTCTAACTTTCTTTTCCTCATGCAAACTGTGACTTGATGCTATAACTAAACTTTTCTAACTTCACTTTAACATATATCAACATTTTTCTTTTCCTTAACTTAGCTTTTCTTGACAAGGAATTAACTTTTTAAATTTGACTCGCTTGACTTTTAATATTAAACTTAACTTGCTTTCCTTCACTTAACTTAACTATTCATACATTGCAAGCATACAATAGTACTTACTATTTCTATCAAGTGAAATAATTTTGATCTATGACAAAGTTGTGATTGGTGATAGTAAATGAAATAGGAAATTTGGGGATAGGTTTGTATGAACCAAGGATTCCAGAGGTTTATACTACATCCACCTTGTAAAAAATTTTAGACATTTACCAAGATTCCAGAGGCAATCTCCTCAACCCAATCGTTGTTGAGGGAATTGATATATGTATACCCCCCACCAATTAATCACTAAGGGACTCTAGAGATCAATGTCTCCACCCTTTAGGCAACATGGATTCAAAATATCAATGTCTCCATCCTCTAAGCAATAGGGATTCCATAGATATTGTCTCCACCCTAACTTTACTCTGGTTTTATAAAAATGGATGATACACAAGGAGATCATGCCTGCATAATGGATAATAAACAGATCTTGTGCACTACCCTTGAGAAGGAAGTAATGGGATTCTACTCTGCCTAGTCAGTTTATATTCCTAATGATGGATGCTACAATATTAAATTTAATGCATTTGTGAGTGATGGTAGGGGACATATTTCTCTATTTTCTAGGGAAGTGTTGTAGCAGCTACAACACTTGGCAACACACTAGTAGAATTAAAGCTTCTCTGTCCTGGTCAATTTCTTTAGTGTAGGGCCTTGGTTCTTTAGGGGGTATTAATTCATCGTGCAGATTAATTTGGTCTCCCCACCTACGTTGTGAATAGACACAGTCCCTATCATGCCGTCTTAGTTAAACTCAACATAAAATTTAGCATTATCATAATGTTTCGAGTCGAGAAGCGTAATGGAGTTTTCGAACTTAAGATGTTAAGAGTATAATTTTTCATCTTTGGTGTTGCTCCTCTGCCAGTAGGCTTAGACAGTACCCTAACAGAGTCACTACAGGAACAAAAACATTGCTCCATTGCCAGTGAGACTGAACAGTACCATGATAGAGTTGATTACTTCACCTCTCTGCACAGGAAGCCTTTCTCTTCTTTCACCTTTATATATTTATTTTTTTATAGGACTCTGCATTGGCACTTATTGAGAGAAAGAGGGGTTGTTCCTTCATAGAATAATGTAACAACCTCTGATTTAGGTTTGCTTGTTTAGATTTTTCCACTTCTCCTTTTCTACTAATTAGATAAGCGTGAAAACACCAAAACATAAATAATCGAATACAGGTGAAAGGTTTTGTGAATAGACACAAGTTCATGGTTTGGCCAAAACTATCCTTACAGATGGATCATATTTTCCATCGAAACTTCATCAGCCAAATGACTCTCACTAACCCCCTCACTCAAGTATCTGCTACGATGTCTAATAAAATACCTTCCATATTGTGATGAATATGTCGGTGATTCTTAGACATGCCAAGTTCCACTGTATTATTATGCCCCATGTTGGAAAGGTTCTTCTCCATGACTGAATTCCCATGTCCAGAATGAGAATGGCTATGCTCCAAATGAGAATGTGTGTGTCCTTAATTAAAATTTCTATGCTCCAAATGAGAATACTTGTGTCCCGAATGAGAATGGATATGCTCCAAATGAGAATGCCTATGTCCAAAATGAGAATGGGTATGTACATGGTTGTTTTCACAATGTTGATGATTTTCACTAGTGTTGCCAACATGGTGAGACATACACACAGATTTTGTTTCTTCACTCTTTAGAGCACCATCTTTTCTCCCTAAATCATTCTACTACTGCATAATTAACCTCACATTCACATTCTAAATCCAAGCTTAACACTATTATTTTTAATGTGAATGCCACCATTCTTGATCATCATCTAATCTCTAATTTTCTCTGTGTCACGTAGTGTCATCTCTTCTGTTGGAATTCATGTCATATGAATCATCTTTTCTTTCATTTAAGTTTTGTGGTGTTGTAGGAAGTACATGATCTTGTGCAGTAACCTTGCCCTCTTTTTTCCACAAGAAAGATGATGTGAATTACCATTATTTTTGTCTTGAAGGAACTATGGTGGACTCAAGCGTGGAACTATCTCATGATCATCCAATTCCTCTTTCATATAACAACTTCCCACCATCTGAGGTTTTCCCGACTCAACTTCTCAATTAAAACGGATTCTTCGCAGAGTTGGAGCTCTGTAGTAAATGCAAGAGGAATACCTTGTCTAGAACTTTGAAAGGAATACCTTGTCTAAACCTTTGTAGTAAATGCTAGAGGAATACCCTGTTTAGAGCTCTGTATTAAATGAAAGAGGAATAATTCCTCCCATTTTTCTTCACAAATGTGACAAATTAGGTTATCATGCTTTACATTTGAAGCAATACACAGAAGGTGGAATGTGTGAGAACATTATGTGGTGAATATTGCATGATGTGAAAAGAAAAATAGAACAATGATCAGAAACTGATGTGAACACGACAATATGAGTTTAACATGGATCAATAAAATTTAACCCCTCTGTGAATGTCATAAAAGCCACTAAAGTTGAAGATTGGGGTTTGTGTAAATTCAAAAAACCAAACCGACTTTCACTATACGAGAATTATTATGCAAAGAAAAATAAGCAATGGTCAGAAATAGATGTGAATGTAACAATCCTAGTTTAACATGGATCAATAAAATTTAACCTCTATGTATATGTCATAAAACCCACTGGGTTAAATATTGGTTTGTGTAAATTGAAAAAATGAAGTGATAAATTGCACTTAAAATAAATCCACTACTAAGAAATTAGCCCATCGATTTTCTATAACCTAGTGACACATGCTTAGAATGTTTAAGAGTGCATCAAAATTTTCTACGTAGGCTTTGGATACAGTGGGTTGATCTAGGAAGAAATTCTTGAGAACCAGTGACTAGGCTTTTTAGCTTAGATTCTTCGATTAAACACAATTAGTATTGGATCCTACTACAAAATCAAAATCCCTATCTACCAAAATTGTTGCTCATCAATCCCTCCCTATACGTCATTAAAGGCTTGGGATAGGTTTTGTAAAACTTACATTGATTTTCCACCACATAGTTCCATTGATAAGCAATTCCCTTTGAGGCCTCTTTGGAAGCTATTGAGGTGAATACTATAAGGTGATATCTTTTCACTACCATGTCACTCACAGTGAACCAATCACTGCCATATTTGGGCATGGAAGACACTACGTACCAATACTTCATGAAATCAGCTTTGGTGAAGACCTTGGTCAAACCTTTGGTAGCTTTCACATAGTCCTTGATGAATATGGTGATGATTTCAAAGGGATTGGCTGCTAGAAATGTTTGAATCTCCTTCAATGTATTCACAATTGGAATCTATAATAAAACCCTATTCTGAATACACAAAATATTTAAATATTGGTTTAGTTAAATTTAAACATAGTTGACAAAATCTATAATCAGTTGTAATCTATCAATGTATTTAATGCTGGACATGTCTAGGTTCAAATCTTTTAGACCTCAATATAAGTCAGACTAGTTTAACATTACATCCAAGGCTTTAGTTTCACCGGTTACCATAAATATTATTAAGCATTTGGATAAATTCAAATATCCTGAATAATGTGGACCTGGAGGTATGGGGCAATGATTTACAATGAAAAATAACACCGTAACAGCCTAAATAACACTTCGAATGTGGAAAATTATGTTCGAACATATTTAATTTAAACAATAATTTTTTTTTGCAATAGTTAATCATGGGACATGGGATTTTAACCTACAAAAGTTGTGAAATTGTAGCAATTGCCTAAGGAATGATAGAGCCAAACATCATTCTTGTAATCATACATGTCCAACATTTTCCCTCTAGCACCATTCTACAAAAATTTCCCCAAATTAAATACCCTAATTGCTTGAAGTCTCCGCTAAATTCCCAACAATTCAAATACCCTAATTTCCATGAAATATTTTACATACCATACATACATTTAGATCATCCATAACACTAAATTCTTAGTTATTGTAAGTGAATCTTTGGACACCCGTCTACGATTATTTTTTGGCAATTGCATAACAATTGTGGGTCATCAACCATGAGTATTTATTGAAAGGTAGGTCACCCACCTAAACAAAAATAAAAGAAAATGTCACTGATTTGTAGAGAAATTAAATGAAAATCAATCAAAATATTTCAAAGTTGAGAATAATGCCTTTAAAGTTGGATTTGTAGTATTAGTCTTGTTGCATCTATAACTCAAGTCGCCCACTAAACTACACAATATTTATTGAAGGCCCGCGATACAGTCACTGTCCTTTGTACAAATATCATGGACCTGTTGGGAAAAAAGGAAGAAAAGAATGAATACCCTCTTATTTACTTGATTAATTCTAAGATTATTACAACCAAAATAACATATGTGCGCTACGTGATTTGATCCCACAACCTGGCAAATCCCACTGGAACAAGTTGCTTCTGCGACACTCGTGGGCAAGAGCACAATTGCAACCATGAACAAGACAATGAATCCTCTGCAAACACATTGCACATGTACTTATGGAAATCCTAATACCATTCCTCACCATGCTTAATCTAGAGCGGGGAGACGATGGAACTAAACCTTCAGTCAAGGGATCAGTTTCAATATTCCTCACCCTTGCACTCACACTAGTCTTGCATTGTAACTACAGGCTGGACTGAGACTGAAAACACATCCTGAGACTCAAACTTGAGACAACTGATGAAATAGAAGACTGAACTTAGAGATGAAATTCGGGAATTGCGAGATCCTGCCGTGTGAAAAAAATTGATTTGACGGAGTAGGAGGAAAATTAAATGCTCTAATTGACCAAATTTGCTGAGCCAAAGTCCGTAGAGCAACACCGTCGATGTACTTATATTTTTAGAATGTGGTATGTATATTTTAATTATTTTGAAATCAAATTATCTTTAATTTATTACTTTTATGTAATTTTTAATAATTTTCAAATAAATATACATTAAATTAAATACTTAAAAATTAGTTAAAGATATTCTAACTTTTCAAAATGTTATATTTTAATTTTATATTTAATTAAAAATGATTAATAAAAAGGGAAAAATATAATATGAAAAGAAAGAAATTGATATGATTAAATTTCATGTAGTTTGAATATCTATTTTCAATAATTAAAAATATAATTATCCCCTATCGACTCATGGAATGTTTGTGCAAACTTCCCAAATGCAATGATAGGCAAATTGTCTGTAATCATATCATGAGAGATCAAAGGGACAAAAGAGGAATTGATGTCCAGGAAATCTTGCTAGGAAAGGGTGTCACGTTCTTTAGAGTCAGCTACCCCCACAAAACTAAGAGCCCAACAATTCATTGTATTTATATAAGATAACGTGAATGGTAAGTGAAATAACAACCTCGATATAGGCATGAGACAATAATAGCCCACAAGCTGACGGACTTAAGGCGCACTGTCAGAGCCAATTTTGCAGGTGTTAGATATTATTGGCCTAAATTGATATGGTTTTGTCTTAATTGTTAAATGTCTTAAACGAGTTTCATCTTAATTTCCATTGTCTTAAGTATAAAGTTTTGTCTTAAAATATTTTTGTCTCAAACTTTTTTTGTCTTAAAATATTTTTGTCTCAAATTGTTTTTGTCTTAAATATAAAGTTTTGTCTCAAAGTATTTTTGTCTTAAACATTTTTTTGTCTTAAATATAAAGTTTTGTCTCAAAATATTTTTATCTCAAATTGTTTTTGTCTTAAATATAAAGCTTTGTCTTAAAATATTTTTGTCTCAAACTATTTTTGTCTTAAATTTTATATTTAATACAATTCAATTGATATTAAATTTCAATGTAAAATAACTAAACTAAAAAATGATTTTTTAAGACAAAAGATTTATTTTGTCTTCAAAAAATGTCTTAAAAGTGCCTTTCATGTATTAGTGTTTTCAACCATGATTTTGTGTATGCTCTACACACTCATTGTTAATAGAACTGAACACATTTATAGAGACCTTTGTGGATATATATATATATATAATATATATATATATATATATTTTATAACTAGTATATATATAGTTATATATATATATATATATATAATATAATATATATTCAACATTAAAATTTATGGAAAAATAATGATGCACAAGATCTAGTCGTTATATACAATCATACAAATTTTTTCAAAAAAATCCATCATTTGCATACCAAACCCAAGGCCTAATATAAAGATATGCATTATGTTTTAGAGAAAAAAATAACATATAAATCTTAGAAAAACACCATTTTTTTAAGTTACACAAATTTTCCATGAATTAAAGTTATATATTCTTGAAGACAACTTGATTTCCTACAATTTCATCCTTTTACACCATATGCTAAATAGTTTAGTAAATACCTCTAATAGTAATTTTTAGTGATAAGATTTATGTTTTTCCATATTTCCATCACAACTAATGTATCATAATTAGTTAGCATTATCATGCACCAAATCATATCTTTGAAAGTAAATGAGCCAAAATATGAAAAATTTATTGGATAAACTTTAATAGTTTTCTTTAATAACTTCAAAATTTCACAATTTAAAGCGTTACACACAATAAAAAGTATAACAAAATTACCAAGACTACTCATTTAAAGTTGATTTCAAAATCATCACAAACCCTAACTTTTACAGGGTATATCTCAAAGTATTATGAATTCAAATATGCAATTTTTTTTACTAGATACTCCCTAAAATACCTTATCAATGTGCTCAAAATTTCATCATCCAAAACTTCTTATAATTAAATATTATTATAATTAAATATTACTTATATTTCAATATGATTGTTTTGAAATAGCAAAATCATATATTCATGTGCTATAATGCTAAACGTTATGAACCATGTGTGTGAAACTTGATTAAAAAACTAATAATTACAATATATTCAAGGAAAAACCTTTTTTACAATAAATTCAATGTATAAAACAAAATTTGGTAATCCTAAGACTAACTTTCATATATATATTAGTGAGAGGATCTAAGAAAACCTCTTTTATAACAAATATAATGTATAAAAGAAAATTTAATAATCTTATGACTAACTTAATTATCATTATTGTTTTATATATATATATATATAAATAAGAAATTGATATTGACATAATTGGTTAACATAGATCTTCAAATAGTTTATTTAAGTTTCTTGTTACAATATTTTTGAAAAGTATAAAGTGTAATAATTTTACTCATAATTTTTTTTACTTCCATTTACATTATAGCATATTCTTTTTTTTATTATAGGCAACATTATTTTTCTATTTAGTGCATAATTTATTTTTATTTTAAAGGGGCACATTCAACTCGACTGACTGATGGAACATCCTTTCATACTATATTGTAAAATGAGCCTCTCCACCAATCATTAAATATTATTTTAAAAATTCTCCATGCTCTTTGTTTATTCAAAACATTCTTATTTCTTGCTCTTTTATTTTTCTAAACATCATTCTTTCCTACATCTTTATTTGTCTAAACTTCATTAAATATTATTTTAGTGTTCTTCTCGCAAGGTGTTCATCTAATCTTGATAAGCAACTTATACTTCTTAAGGATTTATGCTCTACCATGGGTATGATTATTAACACTGACAAAACAAAAGTTATGATTATCAAATCCAAGAAGGACACTTATGCTAATTTTATGTATGACAATAGTAACTTGGAGGAAGTGTTTTCCTACAAGCACCTAGGAATTGATATTCATCACAAGCTCAATTGGAACTATAGCATTGAGAAAAGGATTAATGGGAGATGGAAAACTTATTTTGGTCTTGAAAATAATTGTAAAACAACAAACCTCGTAATGTGGGATAGAAAGAAGTTCCTCTTTGAAACTTTAGTCACTCCGGTTATCTTATATGGATGTGAGGTTTGGGGTTGTAGCATCCCTAGAGAATCCTGGAGAAGGATTGAGCAAATCCAGAAGCATTATATAATGTATAACTTCAAAATTAAAAGCAACACAACCTATCCTATTCTCCTTGTAGAAGTGGGTCTTTCCCCTATTGAGAGTCTAGCTATGACTAGGCTTCTATTGTACAAGCACAAACTCAATAACATAGGAGACCATAGACTTCCTAAGCTAGCTTTAAATTCCAGCCAAAACCACCGAAGGCTCAAACGAGGTTGGTATAAAGACATCGGGGCCTGGTTAAACCATGGGGAGATTGACGAGAATGTTGCATTGCAAAACATTAATAACATTAAAAATATTGTTACTTCTAAGTTCAAAGAAAAAATGTGGTGTGAGAAAGATTTAGCAGCTAAAAGATAATTAATATATTATAAGGAGGTCATTAACCCCACCCTAGAAGATCAAAAGTATCTCTCTATTTTAACTAGCTCAAAGAAGAAAATTAATATAGCCAAGATTAGAACAAACTCTCATGAGCTCCATAGTGAAACGGGTCGTTGGGCAGTGCCTAAAACACCATGGATGGAAAGGTTCTGCCATCTCTATGAGAATACGAACATTGAGGATGAAAATCACTTCCTCTTAGAGTGTCCCACTTACAACCACATTAGATCTCAGTGTCAAAATCTTTGTTGCAACACTGACCTTCCTAGCCTTTTACGTTGTCAAAATTACAGTAAGCTCGGGAGGCAACTCTCCAAACTTTTTGATCATAAAAATAAAATCTTAAATCAAACTAAATATATAATTTCTTTAAATCCGATAAACGAAAATTTAATCTCTGTATCTACATGTTGCCATGCAACACATTACGAATAAACACAGGAATGCAACAAATCACAAGTGTGGTAATCGCAATGATATTTTCTACAATGTTACTTAATAATAGGTTCCCTGAAGTAAAGTGCCACGCATGAAGATAAATTCGGAATGTGCCAACAATACGAGAAGGGTGCAAATTCTTGAATTATTGGCACCTTATCCCCACTTTATTTGTGGGTCATCGGTGCACTGTATCTCAAATTAAATGAAATTAAATGGGCACGATGAATGTCACAATTCAATAATCGAATAGAATTATGGGTGCGATGGAATGGAAATGGATTTATAACTGTTTGAAATTTAAATAGACACATGCATATTTTATTTTCTCCCCTATTTCTTTGGATAAAGGTTAGGGTGATTAATGGGCATAATCAAACCTTTATTCGGTTTTGTGCTGTCCCTCATAATCAAATTTGACATATGTTTTTGCCGTATTTTTATATAAGCCTATTAATTTTAAATAACTGTAAATATTGAAGTTCAGGTTTTTAATAGCAAATAAAGTTGGAATTTCATTTTTTTTATTACTCTGATTTGATTGTTCATCATTGGATTATAATTATCATCACTTGATTTGATTTCTTATCAATCTATTATAATAATTATAAAT
>APFE030146953.1:51383-66869 GCA_000404065.3 Pinus taeda
TAGGTTTATTTCAGCTGGGAATCCGGCACTGAAATCCATTTCCACACAGATCCGTGCATAGGTGGTTCTGGCATATTCCTCTGTTTCTAGGCACCTGCAGTAAAATTTCCCAATTGCATTTCCGATGGCTTTTAGCGAGGAAAGATTCCAGAGATGCAAGGGTAGGCTTGGCAATCTCACCCAAAACTGGTGCTGAGGTTATCACTGCTATAGAGGGATCGAATGATGGGTTCCATGGCTTCATGAATAGGCCTGATTTTTCCCAAAACCAAGGGCCGGATTCTAGAATACATTGTCTGCTTTCAGGATTTTCAAAATCTACTATAAAGAAACCTCTAGCACAGGGGTAGATATTAATTTCATCAGAAATGATAGGCTTCCATACCTCCGAGATCCAGTTGTGGAGTGCTATCAACCGCGGCCAAAAACCATTGAACCGGCAAATTAGGGCACTTTCAGAGAACTTCAAAGCTTCATCGAGTGAGTCCTAGCCCACTTGGATAGTGGGAGCTGGGGCTTCACTCACGATATGGGCAGGAGATTGCCCTTCAGATGCGGATGAGCCACCAGTTATTTTTGCGAAGCTCGGAGCCATATTTACTTGCTCGTAGAACCCAACCGCAGACAAATAAGACAGAAGATAAGGTTAGATCTAGATCTGACCGCAGAAATTAGCCACCTAGATCTAGCCTCAGATCTAAAACCTAGCCGTGAAATAAACTGTAAATGCGAATAGGCCCCAGATCTATACTGCAGATTCAATTTATGATCACCGTAGAACCGCAGGCGAAACCGCAGACGAGATCTAAGGGAGATAGACCGGTAGAACCGCAGACGCCGAAGAACCGTAGAGATCTACCCGAAGAACCGCAGAATTTGAGCGAAGAACCAAACGGATGATCCGCAGAGTATTTGACGCGAAGAACCGAAGCGAAGAACGGGGTAGAATTCTTATAAACTATACGGAGATATAATTTATTAATCCTAACTAATAATACAATAAATGTTTGATAAAGGTAAACAATCATCAAAACATTTATATATAAGTTTTGAAATAGAAAAATAGGTTGGAAATTCTTAACTTCATCCATTAAATTGTGCATACAATATATGTGTTTATATTATTAAATCTAAATCATTTATATATCATTATTTTATTAAAAGATAAAAATCTAAAAAAACTTATTTCCAAAATAAATCACATCTATAAATATAACTAAAGATTATAATACTTTTATTAAAAATATTAATATCTGTTTTTAATTTTATTAAAGCCACATCATGGACATATTTAACAATGTCATTTAGCAAGGATTCTCAAGAGATTGGAAGCAATACGCCTTGTTAAAATTGGAGACATTAATAATCCTACCAACTCTAGAACCATTATGATAAATCATTTGTTTGCAAAGCTCTTCAGCAACATGGTAGAAAATAGAATTACTAAGTGGCGGAAGCCAAAGAAAAGAGGGCAAAAGGGCAAGCAAACAAGTTTTAGGCCAAAACATTCTACAATGGAGCATGGTATCACGTTGAGACACATTATTGAAAAGGTTTGGGAGGGAAAAGAACAAGTATTTTGATGCTTTGTTGACTTCAAAAAGGGATTTGACACAGTCCCTAGAGATAAATTGCAGAGTAGAATGGAAGAACTTGAAATTCCTTTGCATTATAAAGTTGTTGTCCATAGACTTTATGAATAGGTGGAAGTCCAAATTAGAATTTCCGTGGGCATTTCAAAAAGATTTAGAAGTGACATCAGATCCAAGCAAGGTTGTCCTTTATCCCTTACTTTTTTTGGTTTATATATTGATAAATTGGAAGAGTGGTAAAATCTACAAGGTGGGGATGGTGTTCGGTTGGAGGAGTTTTTGATAAAGCTACTTTTATATGTTGATGACCTTGTATTAATTGCTAAATAGGCCCATGGATTGTAGATGCACCTATATGCACTTAAGCATTTTTTGTAAAGCAGTGGGGATGCAAGTCAATACCAACAAGACCAAAATAATGATTTTCTCAAATAAAAAGAAGCAGAGCCAGCATACATTATTCTTTGAAGGCAACATTCTTGAAGAAGTAAATGAATACAAGTACCACGAGATTGATTTCAACAACAATCTTAATTAGGAGCATTGTAGAAAGAACATAATTTTGGGAGGGTGGAACACATTATATGCTCTTCAAAATAGATGTAGAGAGGCAGAGTTATGGGATTGGAAAACAATTAAAGTGCTTTTTGGGCTCCTAGTTTGTCCTGTGATATTATATGGGTGTGAATTATGGGCTAGCAGCATCTCTGTCCCAAAATGGAAGCAAGTTGAGAAAATTAAAAAAATGCTTGAGCATGAGCAAGTTTAAAATAAAAAGTTCGGTTTCTTATGAGATAATGATGAGTGAAATAGGGGAAAATTTCATCGAAGAAATTTCTATGGTGTGTCTCATAAGGTATCTACAAAGAATTGAGCAAATGGGAGAAGGTAGATGACCTAAAGTTATCTTCAATGAAGGCATGAGTGAAAGAAAGAAATCATGGATGAGACAAAACAACAAATGGATGCAAAACTGGAATATTTACCTCAATGCATGCCCCACAAATAACAAGGATTTAAAGAGTTTTGTTATGGAGAATTTTTGTAAGCATATATGGGGAAAAGATTTGGGCAGAAAGAAGAAGTACTATGTTCAATAATTCAACCCCACTTGTGATCTCCAAAAAAAGGAGTACATTGGAGCTAGTATTCCATGGAGAGCAAATATTTTTATTACTCAATTAAGAACTAACTTGCATCAACTACGATGTGAAACAGGTCGATAGAAAAGACCTAAAGAAGCTTGGGAAGAACGGGTGTGTACTTTTTGCATTTCTAGCGCAGTGGAATCGGAAAAACATTTCATTTTGGAATGTGATGCTTTCAGAGACAACAGAGACAGTTATAACAGTATGTTAACATCAGTTCCTTGGCATTGTCTTTTCAGTGAGAGTATTGTTAGAAGGTTGGATTGACTCATCATTAATTTGAATAATAAAAAGATTGAATTGCAAAAGGCAAAAAAATGGAAGCTAGTGGTCCAATAGACTATATCTAATCTCGTAGATGGCTAAGCTTCATTTCATAGATGCAAAAAACTAACAATTTATGGAGTTGTGGGAGCAACATGAGCATGTAAGATTGTATCAATTTATGGGGTTGTGAGAATGACATGAACATGATACGTCGGTGTTATTAAATATTTAAAAGAGTACCAGCCCTTCGGGACAACGTATTGAATCCCGCAACAAATTATCGAGCAGTCAACGAATGGGCTTTGGAGTTCTGTGAAAACGCGCAGCTTGAGAAAAAGACCTTTCAATTTAAAAGTTGATGCATGGTCACAAACAATGTCCGTTGACATTTCAGCATGAATCAATCTCCCAAAGGAGTCTTTCGCTTTAAGCGGTCATTAGGTCAAAACCCCTAACTTTTAGCAATGCATTTTTTTCTTTTTCTTTTTCTCCCACTATGGAAGAAATTTGAGAAAGAAGAAGTAGATATTCCACCATCATGCCAATAATCGAAGATCAATATGAGCACTAGCATCACCATAAGTACTAGATTTTCTCAACTACATTTACAAAAATAGAGGGAATCAATGTAGAAATAACTACAGTTAGCTCCCATATAGTCCTAGCATATTGAAGCTTACATTATAACTATTCAATGTTTTGAAAGAATCTAAGAAACCTCAATAGATGAATGAAAATCATGAAAAATGAACCATCACATTTAGGAATGCCAATGGCTAGGGCCAAGATGGGGAATCAACTCAAGAAATACAAAGTAATTCAAAGCCTAGTGGCTCAAAATCTGTTGTTAGAAATATGGACAAGTGGAATGTTGTTATCCCTCTATCACTTTCCAATGGTTGGAAATGGGGAGTCCACATTAGCAGTAGCACCATCTAGAATTATTTAATGGAAATACAACCTGGAAAATATATTAGACATGTTGGGAAAAATTCTAGTGAAGAGAATTTTGAACTAAGAAGCAAGGTGTTATCTCAACTTCTTCCTTTTGTCAATTATCAAACACATAATGAAATGAGTGTAGTCGGTTATCAGTATAGTGATCGTGATACAAATATTGATAATCTTCTTGAAAGTAACGATGATTTTGTGAGTAGATGTGCAATTGTGATGGCAAGAATGGTTCGAAGTTGTAGAAACATTAATTGTAGAAACAAGATTTGAAACATGATTGAATATGAGAATCACAATGAAATAGAAGATTTAGAGTTTAAATAGCTTCAGTATTCCCAGGGCATGTTGCAACATAACCATCATCGTGAATGGCGGTGCTAGAGTTGTTGTAACAACCCTAGTTAAAAATCCATGTAATAAAGTTAATAAAGGAAGAAATAAGACCAAGGTCATGGGACATGTATTCCAAGATGAATGTTGGGAAAAAATAGAGTAATGGGCAGTGATTGGTGATTAAATAATGGTTATGGAAGTTGGAAAAGGTAGTGGCAAAGGAAAAGAGTCATTTATTAGAATTATATTAATGAAATAAAGGAAAATAGGAGAAAAGGGGGATGAAAGGTCAGATATTTGAATATGAGGAAAATTGAAGGAAAAATAGAGGAAATGAAGAAAATAGAAGCCTCAATGATAAAAAGGTTTCTGAGGATCATTTCATGGCTTTTTTTCATTTTTAGCTTGGAGCTCTATTCTATTCTCTCTCTTTCTCCCGCTTAGAGAAATCTTAGAGAGTTCTCGAAGCACATTGGATTTGGAGAAAGAAGGCAAAGGAAATCAGGAAAGCGCAAGGGGATAGTAGGATCAACAATTATAGCTATATAACTTTGCAGGTACCAAGTTTCATGTATGATTTACTTGCTACTTTTGGCATGCATGATGTATGCATGTGGTTATTTGGTTATGATCTATCATTAATTGGCATGGATGATTTCCTAGATTGATAGTGGTTTTGCCTAGCCTTTCCATTTCCTGGATAACCATGGTGTTGTGGGTTTTCCCATTTGTTTTCTGATTGGTTCTCACGTTCCTTATGGTTGTGGTTTGAATTACTAGACGTGGAGCATTGGTTGGACCAACGCTCTAGAAGCCCTGTAATAACTTGGGTTCAGTTACTTATCATGGAACCCTTGGTAGGACAAACTCTCTAGAGGCCTTAGTGGGTTGAGTTACTAGTCTTGAAGCCTTGGTTGGATAAATGCTCTAGAGCCCTTGATGGGTTGAGTTACTAGTCCTAGAGTCTTGGTTGGACAAATGCTCTGGAGCCCTGCTGTAGCTATGGGTTGAGTTACTTTTCCTGGAGCCAAGTTCGAACAAATGCTCTGGAGCCCTAGAGAGCTTGGGTAGAGACCGATCTAATTATGTTAGTGATGTCCAATCATGATGTGAGATCACTAGTTGAGGGTTGAGGTGGTTTGGCCTCTGGAAGCCCTAGTTTTATTTTGCTTGGTTTATTCCATGACATCCCACCTTCATGCTTAGAAATAGAGATTTGGTTCAACCCAATCTATGGTTGGGTTGTACGTGGAAGTCCCTGACTTGGTTGGATTTTGCATATGTTAATAATATTTATTTTCTCTTGTATTCTATGAGTAATACTTGTTATGATGTGGCTTTTGATGGTTGTTCTATCATTGTTATTATTATGGTTATATGTTGGTTATAAGCATGGTTTCATGACAGATTTTAGTTATGGCCCTTATCATTATTTTATTGGTAAATGATTAGTATTGAATACATGATATAATAAATGTTATGGAAACTATTATGAGAGAGCACTAGACCTTCTTGATGATTTTTAGATAAGTATCAAACCTCTATGTTCAGATATGCATTTATGACCTATAGAGTACTATGTACAAAAAGTGTTTGTATAAATGATTAATTTAGACCTCCAACTTCCAGGGGTCATAACTTTAGCGTATGATCTTCATTTGATTATGATAATACCTCGTTTCTAGGGCTCAATGAGGAGGATGAAAGCATGTCAGTACACCAATCTATTACTGATCTTGTCTCTTTATTTTCCCTGAAAATGTCATTTAGGCCCTCAAAACGACCTCGGAAGTTTAGAACTTGAAAAACTACCAAGAATAAAAAGTTGCATTAAATTAAAGGAAACAAAACTGACAAGAATATTTTTGGTAAAGTTAGGATGATACTAGTATGATCATGTGTCACGAGGTGTTTATAGGCAGTTCTGGATAAGTGGACCCCATTTTCCATAAGTGCATCTTCAAAATTAGATCTCACATAGTAACTCTCATTTAATGTTTACCCTGGCGTGGTTGTAAATTTGGGTAAATGTGGGAGGAGTTGTTACAGTTGTAGCAATAATAATTGGGGTCAAAGTTGTAGAAATAAGGGTTGCAACACTTGTGTGTGAAGTTGCAATGTTTGGAGTTGCAGTACCAATGTCGAGTTGTAGTTGGAGTTGCAACACCAATGTGGAGTTATAGTCATCATCTTTGCTCTTGTTCAATTTGTTAACATATGTTTTTCCCTATACTCATATGAGAGCAAGAAATGAATATTTACCTTGTTGTTGTCCTCAATGCCCATACCATGGGTCAACACCATGGGTATAAAAAATGGATTGATTTAAATTTGAGCAAAACTAAATTATAAATAGACAGTCATGTAAATCGAACTAGAGTGTTGCAATAATTATTGTGAAAATGTAAGAGGGGAAACAAGTGTGAGTGTTATGACATTGAGTATGAGGAGGAAGTGAGCATGACTACTAAATACTATAGGACAGCAAGAGTGAGTGTGGAAACAATGTTGAATGACAACAAGAAACAACGAAGCATAGTGGCAACAAATGTATATGTGATTGTGTGACAACAATGTTGAATGATAGCAAGTAACAACAAATCAACGTGGCAAAAAATGTGTGACAACAATGATGAATGAAAACAGGAAACAACAAAATATATTGGAAACAAATGTATATGTGATTGTGTGATAGAAATTTTGAATGAAAGCGAATAACAAGAAACTGAAGTGGTAGCAAATGTATATGTGACTTTGTGACAACAATGCTAAATGGCAACAAGTAACAACAAAGCAAAGTGGTAGAAATGTGTATGTGATTGTGTAACATCAAAAAAGAATGGAAACACAAACACACACACATATATATCATTGTTTAAAAGCATAGTAGAGTGGCAAAAAATGTATATGTGATAGTGTTAACAAATGTATATGTCACTTTATAACAACAAAGCAAAGTGGCAACAAATGCATGGAGATTGTGTGACAAAAATAATGTGTAACAAGAAAGCAAAGTGGAAACAAATGTGTGGAGATTATGTTACAAAAATAATGTGTAATATCAAATCAGGGTGGTAGAAAATATATATGTGAGTGTGTAACAACAAATAAGAGTGGCAACAAGTGTCATTACAATGACACAATGTATGATTTTTTATCGAGATAGCAAGTAAGTTTGTCGAGATAGCAAGTGTGATATTTGAGGACTATAAAGTGTGATGGAAGTAAGATATCAAGTATAAGAGGAGGTTAGCAGGTGTGAATGCTAAGTGTCTTATATTGGACTACAAAGAGATGAAGATCATATTGTAGAGATAAGACCAAAGAACTGGTTGTATCAACAACAAACAAATACAAATGGTAGATCAAGGAGTACATATGAGTAACATTAGATGGAATACTCGTGGGTCTAGTTTGAAAATGTGATGAAAAAGGGGTTTAATAGGTAGATTAGGTTGGTTCCCATAAATCAAGGGATTGTATCCTTTAGGTTGGTGCCCATAAATTAGTGGATTAATGTCTCCTTTAGGTTGGTGCCTATAAATATTAGGGGATAGGTGTCCCCTTCAAGTTGGTACACATAAATTAAGAATTGGTGTCTCCTTCGTGTTGGTGCTTGTAAATCTCAAGGGATGGGCGTCTACTTATACTTTGTTAGGTCCTTATAATACTAGTGATTCCTCCATTACCATTGTTGTTGTATCCCTTATTATTATTGTTGTGCCCTTATTTTCCCCATATTTTTATTATTGTGCCCGATAGAATCCCTCTATTGTTATTTTTGTGGCTTTATATTATTATTGTTAGGTTGGCTTGGTTATATTGTGACTCCTTAGAATCCTATATATAGAAAGGAGGTTTTTTCATTTGAATCATCGAAGAATTGTTAATTTGTGTAATGTAAAGGAGGTTTCCCCCTCGAAGAGGCTAAATTCTAAGGCGTTGATCTATATTTTCTATCTTTTTGTGAGTTGGTTTCATAACATTTGGTATCAGAGCTTTGGATTCTAGGGTTTCACTGCTCCAAACAGGTTATCGTGGATTTTGCACTATAAATTTTCTTCTGCGACATTTCAGATGCTAAAAAAAAAATCCATTTGGGTTGAAATCATTTTGAACCTCAGGTCCAAATTTCAGAGCTTTTCACACTATATTTGCGGAGATATGATCTGAGGAAGTTGGCCTTTTTGCACCCTCCCGAATTATATTCTAAATAGGTGACCTGGGGAAAATCGTCATAACTTTTGTTTTGAGAACTAGATTGAAATTGCGTAAGAAGTTACAGAAAGAGGACAGACTGTAGTTTCCTGTATATATTTTTTAGATACTAAGGTCAAAGCAGTGACACGTGGCACTTCATACAATTTTTCTCTTTTGAAAAGGTATATAATTAGGTCATCTTGGCAGATTGTGCATAACTCTTTCTTGGAGAATCTAAATTTGATTAGACTAGTGGCATTGGAAATAGGACATAGAGGGCTACTGTAGTTCACAATTTCAAAACTGGAAGATCCGAAATTATAGAGATACATCATATGAAATATCCAGCTCCTACAAAGTGAAAAAAGGTGTATAGTTTTTTTAAAATTTTTGCGTAAGCTTTGTTTGAAAAATCAGTTTGAAGTAATTCAAAGGGAATAGTAAAGAATTATTAGCATTAATTAATGCCTCGTAGAAACAAAATGGAAACATTTAGTAAGCAACCTAAAAGATCTAGCATGACTCATGAAGAAGAGGAAGAAATGCAACATGATATATCAAAATTACAAGACCAAGTACAACAAACTGCACTCTCACTAAAGGTAAATGAAGCCAAGATGAATGTCGTGGAAGCTAATATGAATGGCATGGAAGCTAATATGAATGGCATGGAAGCTAAGATGGATGGCATGGAAGCTAAGATGAATGGCATGGATGATGAGATGGAAGAATTGAAGATAAAGTTGAATAAGTTGCTACAAGAAATGGTCACTAATGGTGAAAGGGTAGTAAAGGAAACTCATGATGAGAACAAAAGAAATGTTAATCATGATTTCATAGACTCTAATGTGGGATTGAAAACCCACCATATTCCAAAAATTGATATGAGGAATTTTGATGGCAAGGATCCCACAACATGGATACTACAGATGGAGCAATTTTTCGATCTCCATAATGTGCAAAACACACAAAAGGTATGTATTGCAATTTTATATTTGGAACCAAATTAGTTTGTATGGTATCGATGGCTTTGCTCTCGTAAAAAAATTGTCACTTGGGCAATTTTTACGGAAGAAATGATAACACATTATGAGGATACAAAAGACAACACCTTTTTTAGCTAATTGATAAGTCTCAAACAAAAGGGTTCAATGATGGAGCACATCGAGGACTTCCAAAAATTGAACATAAGGGTAAAGGACATTCCAGAGGAGCATAGGATTGATGTGTTCATAGGGACTTTAAAGGATAATATCCAACATGAGGTTTGCCTTTGGGAACCTGATTCATTGGAGAATGCATTCAGGTTAGCAAGAAAATGGAAAGAAAAATTATGGCAACCAGGAAGCCTACCACTCACAACTATAAAGATGGAATTGTTGTTGCCCCTAGCCTTCTGCAACCTGTAAGGTTGACACCACAACAATTGGAAGAAAAAAGAGCAAAAGGGCTTTGTTACAATTGTGATAGCAAATACACTAAAGATCATAAGTTTGCTGAGAAGAAATTATTCTACATAGATTGTGAAAAGGAGGAAGAAAAGGAACAAGAAATGTCAAAAGAAGAGGATATACTCTAGGAACAAACCCTAGATAAAGAAGAGATGAATCTGACCATATCTTGTAATGCATTGGCTGGAATTACCAATCCTCAAACTATCAAAATAGAAGGACATATAAAGAAGAAAAAGGTAATAATGTTGATTGATTCAGGTTGTACCCATAATTTTATTCATTGTAAGATAGCAAAAGAATTGAATTTCTTCCTATATCTAGCACTAGGGTGTCAAGCGATGGTTGTAAGTGGAGGAACCATAAATTGCTCTGGAAAGTGCCATAATATCAAGCTGTCCATGGGAGAATACGTATTGAATACTCCAATGCTTTCCATTCCAAAAGGAGGTGTTGATGTTGTACTAGGAGTCCAATGGCTACAATCCATGGGTATAATAGCTTTTAATTTTCAAGAACTTTTCATGAAATTTTCTGTGGAAGGAAAGGAAGTTGAATTAAGGGGTATTTCAGGGAAATCAGGAAAGATAATCATCTCTAACGGTATGATAAATCTTCTAAAAAAGGAACAACAAGGAGTAATTGCGCAATTATGTTCGCTAGATGTTTCCCCATCGAAATCATATATTTCTCTAGATCTCCAAAAAGTTTTGGACAATCATTCCAAGGTATTTGAGAGTCGCAAAGGTCTCCCACCAATTCGTGATCATGATCATGCTATACATTTGATTCAAGGAAATGTTCCTCCTAACATTAGGCCGTATAGATATCCCTATGCCCAAAATATTGAAATTGAATGTATGGTTGCAGAAATGCTAGAGGCTGGCATAATTCCACCTAGTCAAAGTTATTTCTCTGTTGTAGTAGCGTTGGTGCACAAGAAGGATGGATCATGGCGCATGTGTCCAGATCATAGGGAACTCAACAAGCTCACTATTAAAGATAAATTTCCCATTCTTGTCATTGATGAATTATCGGATGAATTGCATGCATCAATTTACTTCACCAAGTTGGATCTTTGTTCAGGATATCATCAAATTAGAATGAAGATTGAAGACATTCTGAAAACAACATTTAGAACTCATGAGGATCATGATGAATTTTTGGTCATGCCTTTTGGCCTTACTAATACACCTTCTACATTTCAAGGTTTGATGAATTCCATTTTCAAACCCTTCCTTAGAAAATTTGTGTTAGTATTTTTTGATGATATACTAATCTACAACAAGTCTTGGAAGGATCAAGTTGAACATGTTGACAGGGTGCTACAACTATTGGAGGAGAAACAATTATATGCAAAAGCTCCAAATGTTTCTTTGGAGTACAAGAGGCGGAATATCTGGGTCATATTGTATCTCATGAAGGTGTTAAGGTAGATGCTAGCAAAATTAAAGCCATTAAGGAATGGAAAATCCCCACATCCATAAAGAATTTGCAAGGATCTCTTGGTTTGACAGGGTGTTATAACAAGTTTGTTAAGAATTATGGGAGAATACCAACACCTCTAACAACATTATTGAAGAAAGATGCATTTTCATGGACTCCATAAGCAACAAAGGCCTTTGAACATCTTAAAGAGGCAATGTGCCAAGCACCAGTCTTAGCTACACCGAACTTCACAAAAACCTTTATTATGGAATGTGATGCTTCAAGAAATGGAATTGGTGTTGTTTTAATGCAAGATGAAAGATCCATTACTTTCGAAAGTCTTCTAATCAAGGGAAAGTATTTACACAAAGCTATTTATGAGAAGGAAATGTTTGCAACACTACATGCACTTAAGAAATGGCGACCTTACCTAATGGGAAGAAACTTCAAGGTAAAAGCGGATCATGATAGCCTTAAATACTTTTTAGAACAAAGATTATCCTCTGAAGAGCAACAAAAATGGGTCACAAAGATGTTGGGTTATGACTTTGAAATCATCTACCAAAAAGGGAAGCAAAATGTTGTGGCAGATGCACTCTAAAGAAAGGATGAGGATGTAGAAGCATTGTTGTGCGCCATTTCTATTATCCAACCAGATTGGATAAATGAAGCAAGGGAGGAATGGAAGAATGACGAAGAAGTGTGGGCACTTATTCGAAAGTTACAACAAGATTCTAGTACGTCGGATACATTTCGCTGGCAAAATGATTCGTTATGGTACAAAGATCGCTTATACCTCTGTAAGAATTCCCAGCTAAAACAAAATATTCTTATGGAATTGCACACTTCTCCCTTAGGAGGGTACTCGGGATTTTTAAAAACTTACCACGGGGTTAAGAAGGAATTTTTTTGGGAGGGCCTTAAATCAGATATTCAAAAGTTTGTGGCGGAATGTTTGGTTTACCAGCAAAATAAAGTTGAAACAATTAAGACATCAAGTCTATTACAACCTTTATCCATTCCAAGCCAACGTTGGGAGCAGGTTTCAATGGATTTTATCACAGGTTTACCCAAGTCTGAGGGAAAGAGTGTCATCATGGTGGTAGTTGACAGACTTACCAAGTATGCACACTTTTGTGCATTATCACATCCATTTAAAGCCAATACAGTTTCTACTACATTTATGGAAACAATTCAAAAGCTACATGGAAACCCAAAGATTATTGTGAGTGACAGAGATCCCATTTTCGCTAGAAATTTTTGGACAAAATTATTTTCTTGTCTTGGTACTCAATTAGCTCATAGCTCATCTTATCATCCTCAATATGATGGGCAAACTAAGATAGTAAACAAATGTTTGGAAGGATATCTTCATTGCTTTGTATCTGATAAATTGACACAATGGGTCAAATGGTTGCCTCTGGCTGAATGGTGGTATAACACTTCCTTCCATACAACAACAAACATGACCCCGTTTATGGCACTTTATGGGTACCAGACACCATCCATCACATCATATTTAAGAGAAAATTCTAAGGTTCAAGTAGTGGAACATGACATCGAACATCAACAACAAGTCCTCCAACTCTTAAAGGATAACCTCGTGTTGGCACAAAATAGAATGAAACAACAGGCATATCAACATCGTAGTGAAAGAATTTTTGATGTAGGTGATTGGGTATTTCTATGGCTACAACCATATAAGGAAATGTCCCTCAAGCAAGCTAAGAAGGATAATAAATTATCACCAAGGTATTATGGTCCGTACAAGGTGTTGCAAAAGATTGGTACTATGGCATACAAATTGGAGCTTCCTGCAGCTTCTCGATTGCACCCAGTTTCCCATGTTTCATGTTTAAAGAAGGTTATAGGCGACAAGCTCCCAGTTCAAACAATATTGCCAGAACTTGACGAGGAAGGAAAAATTATATTGGAACCGGAAGCATTCACAGAAACAAGATCTCAACAGCTACGAAATCGATCAATTTCAGAGTATTTATCAAGTGGAAGGAAACTTATCTTGCCTGAAGATTTCACATTGGAGGATGAGAATTTTATACAGAAAGATCCAGAACTACTCAAGCATTGAGGACAACACTTTTTTGAAGGAGAGGGGCATGGTGGGTCCCTATAATACTAGTGATTACCCCATTACCATTGTAGTTGTACCCCTTATTAATATTGTTGTGCCCCTATTGTCCCCATATTGTTATTATTGTGCCCCATAGAATTGCTCTATTGTTATTTTTGTGGCTTTATATTATTATTGTTAGGTTGGCTGGGTTATATTGTGACTCCTTAGACTCCTATATATAAAAAGGAGGTTTTATCATTTGAATCATCCAAGAATTGTTCATTTATGTAATGTAAAGGAGGGTTCCCCCTTGAAGAGGCTGAATTCTAAGGCGTTGATCTATCTTTTCTATCTTTTCTTGAGTTGGTTTCATAACATTGGGTCATGCATATCAAATCAAGGTTTTGTAGTGGATCTATAGATAATAAAATCTATCCATGCATGGGAAACACCCAAAAATGTAATAAAGGATAGATCTTTCATGGGATTAGCAAGATACTCTAGACTATTTATTGAGAGGCTTTCAAGAATAGCACACTCAATCACTTCTGTGTGAAAGAAGGGTATGTAATTTGAGAGGTATCATAAATGTGAAGAGGCTTTTTAGCTTTTGATAATTTTGTTAACCAAAGAATAAATTATTAATATAGTTGATGAAAAGAAGAACTTAGAGAAGCCCTCATGTAGAATGGGAATGTGATATGTTATAAGTCAAGAAAGCTAAAGTAGCATGAGAGAAATTGTGCCACCCTTTATTTGGATTTCACGATCATCAATAATTCCTTAAAAATATGGAGCTGCTAACTTGTGGTAAAGATGTTTGAATTGAGATCAAATTATAGTTGTCTAAACCCTTTATTGGAAAAGCTAACTTTGAATTCGAGACAAATTAGCTGGTTTGAATTTCGTGAATAAATATGATTTAAAAACCAAGCACATCAAGGGGAAGGACAATAAGAAATTTGATGCACTCAATAGAAAGACGCATAAAATTCATGCTACATCTATAATTGAATGTAAATATAATATAAATATCTATAATTGAATGTAAATATAATATAAATATCTAAATTTTAAAGGTTGAAATTTCAAAGCAACGTTACATGAAAATTAAAGAGAAGGGATAACATCGTAATATAAGGCCATAATATACAAATTATGAGCTAAAAGAGGATGGAATCCTCATATTAAAAGGAAACTTTTATGTGCTAAGTTATTAGGAATCAAAGAAATAATCTTTTGAGTCATATGCATAATGTACCCTATGTTAAAATTTAGGGTACCAAAAAACAATTTTAGCTGTTAAAAATCATACTTTTAGCTAAGTATGAAAAAATGAAGTGGTTGATTATATAGCTAAAAAATGAAGTGGTTGATTATATAGCTAGATGTTTTGGAATGCAAAAAAGTGAAGGATGAACATAGACATATAGTTAGATTACTACAAAAAATACTCATTTTTTAGTGGAAGTGTGAAATTGTTTATATTAATTTTATTATATTTTTTGCTAGCATTGTTGGATGTCTTTCTGTAACAAAAGTTAGCAAAAAGTTCTATTCTACCAATTGTAAATAGTCCAACAAGAATATTATTATGATTTATAACAAAACTCAATGATTGCCACACATTCATTTATCTAATTATAAATATGTAGAAAAATAATAGAAATTAAAGACAAAAAAATATAAGCCAATATATTGTGTAATATGATTTAAATTACCAAAAAAAATACTTTATTAATGTGTCACCTGTGAGAAGCTCTGAATGAACTATGGTTTTGGGGACCTCCTTGGGTGGGTTTGTAGGCAATCTTAATTGTAGCCACTGGTTCACTCTCTCTCCAAGAAGCAAGTGATCCAAGAACTAAAAAATAAGGGAAAAAAATAAAGCATTTTTAATGTAGAAGTATCAAAAGATTTAAAATCATAAGTTTGGAAATGAAAATGAATCATAAGAAATAACAAGAAAAATCATTTATTTATAGTCAACTGCTAATTAAATTTATCTTAAATATGAATTTACTTATATTAAAAATATT
>APFE030146953.1:69427-109239 GCA_000404065.3 Pinus taeda
CTTTATATTATTATTGTTAGGTCGGCTTGGTTATATTGTGACCCCTTAGACTCCTAAATATAAAATGGAGGTTTTGTCATTTGAATCGTTGAAGAATTGTTCATTTGTGTAATGTAAAGAAGATTGCCCCCTTGAAGAGGCTGAATTCTAAGGCATTGATCTATCTTTTCTATCTTTTTGTGAGCTGGTTTCATAACATAGTTGGCACAAGTAAATTGATGTAATAGTATGTTTGTTCCTACAATCATATATAAAGAAACTTTTCATTTTGTGGTTCTCTGTCGTATGGGTTTCCATGTAAATATTTGTGTCTCTTGATATATGTATGTATTGTTTGATTTATGGTGTTTCTACGTGGTTTATTAGAAATAAATTAAAGATATTAAAGGTTTCTAAAAAATTGTATAATATTAATTCATAACCCGCTTCCCCCCACCTGCCCACAATATTATCTTGGATTCAACAATTAGTATCAAAGTAGGTGCCTTCAAAAGTAGTTTAATAATTGGAAGGCATATCTCAAAGGGACCATGGTTAATCAAGAAGGATGGTATAGAAACGAAGCACCATCATCGAATGGACCAAGTTTTTCAATCTATAAGGTAATAATAAATTACCATCTAATGGCTCAAGACTTGAATCCATGGAAATATATGGTGGATAGATGGAAGAACAATAAGTATAATACAAAAGCCATGAAATTTATTTTGAGTGGTTTTTCAAAATCAAATGTAGAGAAAGAGAGATGTTGCTAAACAATAGAATAACTGCCAGATAATTTGTAATGCATTTATGAGGGAGATGATATCCACATGGGACATGAAATCAATAAGTCATCTCAAAAAGAAGAAGTACGCAAAGACTTAAAGAAGATCAGTACCACATGACTACTCAAGTGATGAGCTAGATAAGAATGAAGCCCAAATACAAAGGATACTGCAACAAAGATCATGCAAAGGCAACACTGAGGATGAAAATAAGAATAATGTATATATATCAAAATATTAAAAAAAGAAGACAACTCTTTCTTCAACATGGAAGTAGAATTTAATCATAAAAAGAGCTCAGATGTATTAAATGCAAGAGTTGTGCACACTATCTCAAGAGAATAAAGAAAAGTGATATCCACAAGTAAGCTACTACTCTTTCATAATTGTAGAAGAATAGGGCATCTTGGTTTTAGATGTTCATATTCATGTTCAAAAAATAGTAGTGATAAAAAAGAACATGAAGATGAGAGAAAACATTATGAGCACGAAAAAGAAATAAGTATCTCATTAGAAGATACTAATAGATTTCATATGATAACAACGAAAGAAAAACCTCTACTCGTGACCAAAAAAATATTGATGAGTAGGTATATTTTCACAAAAAACTTATATTTCCCTTAAAAGAGATAAAAAGGCTCATAATAATAGACAAAAGGCAAATTAAGGAGTTATTGTAGCAATATGAAGATAAGGATCATAAAATTTATGAAATAGAGAATGAAAGAAAAACCTCTACTCATGACCATGGAGGCTCAATACACTAAGCTAGAGAAATGCAATTTAGAGGAAGAAAATATTGATGAGCACATATATTTTAGCAAAAAACTTATATTTCCCTTAGAAGAGATAAAGAGGCCATAATAAAAAAATTGCAGATTAAGAAGTTATTGTAGGAGAACGAAGATAAGGATCATAAACTTTATGAAATAGAGAAAATGTTCATCATCCTTAAAACTCAATTACAAGAAGAAAGAAGAATGAAAGAAGTGGTGACAAGCCAATTGGATGAAAAGGGAAGATAATGTGAGAAAACATAAGATGATATTGTTTCCTTAAGAAATGATCTTGAAAAGACAAATGAACACCTAAAGTTACTAAGGATTTCTTAAATCTTGGATAATATATTCACCAACCATAAATATCCTTTTATTAAATAGGATTTTGTTATCATGAAGTTGTTAAGGAAAAATCAAGTGCAAACACACCAAATATAGAAGAACCTAAGGATTATATTAGTATACTTAAAGGGACCAACAACATGTTAAATAGACTGAGAGACAAAGCCAAAGATCAACAACGCATTGACCAAACTACGCACACAAGTAGAAAGAAAGAAGGTGAGGATCAACTAAAGCAAAACCAAATCAGCCCCATAGGTAGAGATGGAGAAATAAATCAACAAAAGTCTAAACTTCCTTAAGAAAGAAACTAAAGCAAGCCTAAAGCCTTCAAAAGGGAAACTCCTCCAAGAAGACCCTTCACAAAAAGGTACTCAAATTTCTTTACTTTATATTTTTTTATTTGTCTTAATTTTGGCCGCAAAGAAAAGTATTGTAGATCAAGAAGTAAATGCTCTTTTTCAACCTGAGTGAGCACCCCTTTCATATCTAGAAATTCCTACAATGATGGAATCAAGAACTTCACTTCATTTTCTCCATTAATGGATTAGATTGGATATTTCAAGCGCAACAACTTTAGTCACAAAGATAGAGATTGTAGAAGCAATATTAAGGTTTAGAGCTCAAAGAAGAAGGGAAAACATCATCAACAAAAATCAAATAAAGAAGATATGGGAAAGGAAGAAAGAGTAGGAAGAAGAATTCAATCTACCTTTTTATTTATAAATTCATGTATTATTTTATTAGTTTAAATAATATTTTATTGTTTTCCTTAGAAGGCCCATTTTAGACTAAAAAATTCCCCTAATGGATGTTGTAGCTATGTGTCACCTTAACATTGGGCGATACATGTCTCAATTATCCTTGGGCCAACTTAGAATTAGATCAATGAGTGAAAACAATATCATTAAGGTTGCAATAGAGGTAGATGATATCACCTCCATGAAAAATGGATTAGGCTCTAGAGAACAGCCATAGTACTGACTATGTTTTTATAGTAGGACATTTACCACATTCATACAGATATCATGATTGGAAGTGTTTTGGGAGTTTCTTACTGTAGGTTTGTTAAAGTGAGGAACTCCTATGTCTTGTTGGGTAGAAAATACCCCTTGCTAATGGAAGTGT
This sequence comes from Pinus taeda, assembly GCA_000404065.3. NCBI lineage: Eukaryota > Viridiplantae > Streptophyta > Pinopsida > Pinales > Pinaceae > Pinus > Pinus taeda. Next base: position 72,444 of record APFE030146953.1, read on the forward strand.
GTATGCAGTACCACAAGTTGTTAGGCTGATCCAAATGGGCCATTGTGGTTTCTCGTAGCCTTCTTCATACATTTGAACTAGGAAATTGGGGGGAAATTATAGGTGTAATGTCCATACTTCCCACATAAAGCATAGGGAAAATCGTCTGTCGACCATTATTATTGCCTTGTTTATGTGAGTTGTTCTAGCCTTGGTTAGGTCTTTGCTTTCTAAATGGCTGATTTCCCCCACCTTGTATGTTTGGTTGCTTAGGGTCCCTCGCCCCCCAATTCTTGATTTCCTCTTCGTTTGTTCTTTCCTTTTTTTATCCTATTTTTTTATTGGGAAGGGGAATTGGCCATGTTAAGTTGTGAAAAGGCTTGTTATTGTTCGGGGAAAGAAGGTTGTGCAAAATTAACCTTATCATTTGGTTAAGGATTGCAGGGTTAGGTTGTAGTGGTCCTAGAAAAGGGAAATAGGTGTTTCCTTACGCAAGATTCCCATATGAGGGTTGTGATTTTGAAATTCCATAACAAATGTGTAGGGTAGGTGGGGAAGTAGGTGGCATCCCACTCATATTAGGAAACACTGGAGGTGGACCATAAGGCTTTATGTGGTAGGGAATTTGATTCCCATGCTAAGGGTTATATTGGATAATGGACCCTATGAGGACGTCATCAGAGTACGATGTCCATGGATTCACTTTATTTAAAGGTTGCAGACAAGGGGCATCTAGAATGATTTTATAAAGGTGCCCAGATTGGGTGCAAATCAGTTCAAACTATTGAACCTTGGAAATTCATGCTTCCTCATCTTGTGGTATGGTGGTTGTAGTGTCCTTTGTTATAACTAGTAATTGAGAATTGAGGAAGAATTCTAATATGATTTATTTTGGGGCTTTAATCTTGTATGTACTCTAACATCTATGCCACTCATGGATGTGGTTCATGATGTGGATGGATGAGGATTGCTAAAACCTAGATAATAAATCGAATCCCATATCATGACAAACATAAAGTTACTTAAAGGTCATAAATGGCTTAGATAGGAATACGAATGTATTGTGGGACCTATCTTTCTCACTGACATACAAGTTGGTTAAGGGGATAGTGAGATTGTACTAAAAGAGCCTCAACCAAATTTATTCATCAATGATGCTATTTGAATAACACCATAGATGAAAGGTCATAGCCTAGTTGGTAGGGTTTTCCCTAGGTTTTCATTCAAAATTAGGGATTTATGAAGGTAGTTTAGTGGGCATGGTGGCTACATTATGAGCTATGGGATCATTCATCAACAGTGTGGTGTACGTGGGTGGGAGTGTTGCTTTGAGTTAAAGTGGTACTAAAAATGTGGCACTAAGAATAGATGATCCTATCAAAGCTAGATCACTAGGTGATCTCTAATGGGAAGTTCAAGTAGTTGAAATCGCAAGACATGGTACTCGTCCTACCAAAGTTGGGATCCCTTGAAGGCGATGAGAGAATCAAACACAAAATGTTCTCATATGGTGCTCATTGATATGGATAGATGGTGAAGGGGACATAAAGTATGAAAATCAATGTATCGACACATAAAAAAAAAGAAAAAACAAAGGATTGATTACTTTAATGATCCTTATATGCAAAATAAGCCAAGTTTTAACAAGTTACATATGAAATCCTAAATACCTAAAACTCTTCCACTTAATAGTAATTGGGCCTTCCAAATGTTTTAAATAGTGACATTTGAAGCCACAAGAAGAAAACTAGTGAAGATATGAAAGCAGGTTTATATTGAGGGGTATTAGGGCAAATTGGGGCAAATCCCTAAGAAACTAATCTTTCTTCTAACAACCATTCAAAATAATCTCTAGGTGCAAGTTCTCGCACACCCACCACCTTGGGTAAGATTTCCTAATATTTTTCTTTTAAGCTACCTTTTCTCAAGACATGTAAGACACTCTTAGGTTCTAGGTATCAACTATAGATCTAGATCCCCTACCAAGAATTGGGAGACTAAAGGAGGTCCATGATAATATTTGTTCTATGCCTTGCCCCCTTCGCGCATTTATTCTCTCCACTGACATTTTGAGGTTGGGATGTTAAGGATTTAAATCTCCTTAAAAGATAAATTTCTATGTTTCAAATGAGAATGACCAAGGGGGATTATTTGGAGCCATACCCCCAAGGTCTTAACTTAATTTATATATTTATTTTTTGACCACGTGATAGGGGAACTTATATGTGTTTGAATTAGATTGATTTTAAGATGATATGAGCTTAGGATGATGGCCCAAGACTCGTTTTACTTTGGGGGTGAAAATGGATGAAATTACTAAGGGAATTTTGAGGTCTAAAATGAGCCTCCTAAGGAAATTATAAAATAATAGTGGAAATAATAAAATAAGATTAGATTACATCATCAAATTTTATGGGTTAAAAATAAAAAAAACTATTTTTTCAACTCGTATTTTCAACTTATATCCCTATGGGTTTGCTCAAAGTTTGAGTGGTAATAGTTGTTAGATGCAGAATCTGATTCCTCATCCAAGGAGTACCCATTTTGCATACTTTTTATGGATCCCACTACACGAAAAATAGTAAATAAATGAAAAATGTGATTGCAATCAAGTGTTTCCATGTATTTCTCATTTTTCGTGTAGCAGGGTCCATCAAAAGTATGAAACATGGGTACTCTTTGGATGAGGAATTAAATTTTGCATCCAATGAGCTCTCCCACTCTCAATTTGAGTAAAACCTTAGGGAGATAAGTTGAAAATATGAGTTGTAAAAAGTAGGTTTATTATTTTTTATCTTTTTACTTTTTTACTCCAAAAATGGTAAATATTCCCCATGGTTGACATCATCATATTGAATCCTATTGGTTCTTATAAAGTTTATTTTGGTTGTACATTTTTCTTAGGAGACCCATTTTAGACCTCAAAATTCACCTAATGAAGTATTCTACAATTTATTTTTAATTCCCTTATATCACTTTAAGAGTAAACTTATTAGGAAAGAACAAAGAGAAACTCATTCGTGTGGTGTGTATTGGTTGTAATGTAGCAAGTCACCATCATAATGTGTGTTATATTTTAGAGATGTTGATACCGATGATCTGCTTCAATTCCAACATAATTATAGTATGTGAATTACACCTTCCTAAAAAGACAAGATTTGTGTATACTGGGATGCTTACTTTCCTCCTACTTAAACTATGTGAGATATTCTCTATTCCTAAAGGGAGTTGAAAATAGGATTTAATGTGTTTCTGGTTCTTTCATATCACTATGAGTGCAAGGGGATGAGCATACTTGAAAGTGAATTTTTCCACTTCAGGTCTCAATACTACAATTCATCAACATGAAAGAAAGGTCATCCATGTGGCAAAGAACAAAACATTCTCCTCTTCTAGTGGTTAATTTACGTGAAACAAATCCTAAATATCTTGCCAAAATATGTATGAGTGGGGTTAGATTGTTAATGGCTATGTCCCTACTTAAGAAAGAGGAGAAAATTACAATTAAAGTGATCTCTATAGATCCATGTGAAAGAAACTGCTGACAGATTTTGGGTCTGAAAACACATTAAAAGTGGTTTACAAAAATCTATGAATCTATTTTTTGATAGTTGTGCGAGTCATGTGAATTGAAAAAGAGAAAAATATTGTTAGTCTAAATCCAAAATGAGAAAAGAATATCCACAAAAATTCTAGAATGGTTAACAAATAAAATTGAGGAGAAACAAATTGCACACAACATAGATGAGAGAAAGAGGCTTGTGGAGTTGCAAATCAGTTGTTAGTATTTTGGAGAAAAGGTGTTCCAAAAGCCACTCCTATGTAAGTTTTTGTTTTTTTTTTCATATACCAAGAAATCATTGATTAGTATACAGGGAAAAAAAATAGCAAACATAGTAATGAAATATAGCATGAGATATTCAAACTACCATGAAAAAAATAAAAACATGAGACAAAAAGGGTTTGCGAAACAAGGAATCTCTCTATTGAAAAGGGGTACAATATATCCCAAAGACACTAAAGTTTTATTTTAAGAAAATGCATCATTGTCTCTCCTAAAGGATGTTCCTCCTTTCCCTCTCTTGTAGGTGTAATCTCGGCTAATGAAGTTTCTTGGACACTCTAATATGGTGAGCTCCAAGATTACAAATATATGTGAATTTTGAGATATTGTTTGGGTAGCATAACTTGTAATGTTTTCCATCTTCTAAATGGTCCTCAATGTAGTGGTATCTACAGGCCAAGGTCAATGGATTGTTCCAATTTGACTCATTAATGAGATTTTATCTTTGAGTGAGACTCTCATGCTGGTGGGAGACAAGAAGAGTCCTTTAGGGGATCCATAGTACTTCCTTAAAGGTGTAGAGGCTTGATAATAAAGAAAATGACCTTCTAATTCCACCTAAAAGGGATCATTTAAGGTGATTGTTTGCATGCATCTCTCAAATCTTACTTCCTATGTATTCATGTTGTTTTGAAAGAAATAATTACAGGGTTCAATACAAAACTGAAAAAGTGGCTTTACACAAATTATTTAAGTGTGCTTAGTGACAAGTAATCATTTACTTGTGAGCACTTGATTTACTAACCTTTGGGAACCTTTGATTTTGATGATTTTTGACATATTCTTGCCCTAATTAGCAACTTTGAGTGTGCAATTTTTAGGTGATAGCAAGGTGATTAAGGATATACTAAGGAGGTATATTATGGACAAACCATGAAAATGGGAAGTGTATTTTCACTTGGTGGAGTTTGCATATAATAATCAGTACCAAGCATCATTGAAGATAATTCCTTTTAAGGTCATGTATTAAAGAAAATGCAGCACACCTATGATTTCCCAATAGTAAAAATCAAGAAAATTTTGAAGGTTTTCCATAACAGATAGAAAATATATGTAAATAAGAACAAGCCAATTAATAGGGAATTTAGAGTTGGTGGACATGTCTTCTTAAGAGTGAAGGAAAAGGTGGTTGTTCAAAGTTGGTAGCTAGATATTATGGGCTAATTGAAATCCTAGGGAAGATTGGCCCAATTACATATAGGATTATATTTCCAACAATTGTGCATATTCATAACGTGTTTCATATTTCATTATTTAGAAAGTATGTTCATGATGTTAATCATGTAGTTGGTTGGAATATGATTCAAGTGGAGCCCAAGGGAGACTTTTAAGTTCAACCAATGGGAATTTTGGACAATATTGTCATGGTTCTACGAAATTGAGCCATTGCCTTAGTAAAGATGCGATGAACACATTTCAGTCTTGAGGATGCCACATGGGAACATGAAGGTGAACTGAGGGAAGAGTACCCTCATCTTTTTCAATAGTTTTGGTTGTACATATATATATATATATAATGCACTAAGGATAGTGCATAAATAAGGAGGATGGTAATGTAACATCCTTGTGTGTGTGTGTGTGTGTGATGTTTTTATCGTGTTTAGGTTACTGAGACAAGAACTATTTTGGGTTCGGTGAGCCTATGTACATATGTGTTTTAGGCTAGTGTTCCTATGCTTATACATTTGAGGGTAGAGAGCATAGTTGAACATGAATGAAATGCACATTAATAAAATACACCATTTTTGTAGATCAAGTCAGAAAAAAAGAGTATCAGGGGCTAAGACTCCATGAGTGTGAAAGGGGGACTAAGGTTTAAGTGGTGAGGGGTTTAAGCCTAGGTGGCTAAGCTATTATTAAAGTAATACTAAGTAAAAAAAGTGCACATGTTTTATCCTAAGTCCATAAAGTGACTTTAAAAAGTGTCATTTGTGAAAAGAGTGACATGCACGTAAAAGTGAAGTATATTAAAGTCATTCCATCATCTTTTACATCAATAGTATAAAGGGAAGGTGACTAGTCTCCTTGGAAGGGAAGAACAAGTGACCTTGTGATATGGTTCGTTTCCTGGTACAAATACCTAGGGGGATTTGGGGAAAATGGATAGGTTCCTTGGCGTGTAATTAGAGAGGTACATGGAGACCCCTGAGGGAATCAAGAACTCTTGGAAGCCACAGGTCTCTAAGAATTCCTTGATTAGCCCAAGTAAGAAACCTTGGAAAGGTAGTGGCACAACTTGTTGGACTGTGAGTTCAAAGAAGAGGTTGCGCTACCTTGGTTATGTGGGCTAATGGGGGATATGAGACTATTATTTGGAGCTTGTTGGGGAATTTATCACTTGGAACTATTTATGTGAGGCAATGGTTATATACCATGGAAGACTTTGGGTAAGGCTTTTTTGCTGTGTATTTGTGTCCCTAGCTTAAGTGTGATCCATTGTTGATATATTATGAGGAGTGCGATCCACGGTTGGGTGGAACATCTAAATTTTGTAGCTAGTTGGTGCCTTTATTAAAATATAAACATATATTTGATGTTTATATGTGTTTTTACTATAATTATTCATGTAATTTCATGTGTTGCATGTGAATAGAAAATTTAAATGGTGTCATTTACACAATTATACTCTTATAAATGATTGCATTGCATGTTGTATGGCACTAGATATGTGGGAAAAATTTAGTGGGAATCAAATTCAAGGGGAAACTTCTGAAAATAAGGTTACCAAGGTAGTGATACACTCTAGTGGATGACTGGGGCTGATACAAACAAAATTAAGAAAACCCTTATTTTGTTCCCTCTTTCTCACCAAATATTTCAATTTGGTAATTCACAAAGAATTCATTAAATCATATTATGTTTTTAGTTGGATATGTTAAAAAGTAGGAGATTACAAAAACAAGATCACATATAAAAGTTATTATTGATACCTAAGAGATCTAGTCACTTGGAATTTTGTCAATTGTGAATGAATAATGTTGGCCAAGTATTAAGAATAGTTAAATTTAGTAAACATTTTCATAGATGGAGGAAAAATGGCTAACTTAAGCCCTAGGATAGCTTGTTCTACATTTTTGTCATGGTCATACCCTAGGACCATAGACATCATAATTATATCTTGTCTTGAAATCTTAGGGATATTATTAGATATGTTTGGAGGAGACTTTTGGAATAGTTACATATTTATCTAAATAAGACTATAACAAGACATGATTTAATCTAATCTTAATTCATTACTCTCAACAAACATAATTTCTTCATGTAGGGTTTGTTCTTTAGGGTTATAAGGAAGGCATAACATTATCAAGATATACTTGGGATTGATAAAAAAAAAAATAGACCCTTTTTGGAAATGATATATATTTTTTCATAAAAGAAATTCTAAGAAAACCAGGAGAAAAGCTTGGGAAAACAATAAGTTTATGGAGTTAAAGATTTGGCTAGATTTGACTCTAAATTATAAAAATATCCATGTATATTTCTAGATCTATCATAAGCAGCCTTTTTTTAATTCATAACAGTTAATCAGGAAAGGATAATCTCAAAACATTAAAGTCCTTTTCAATTAAGTTATATTCTTCTCCGGTTGGAGTTTTCACTATAAGATATTTTTTGGGCAATTGGTATAGATTTGATCTCATCTCCATTTGTTCTTATTTTTATCAAAATTAAAATACATAAGAGAGTAAAAAGAATACCCGAGTGTTCTTGTTGTGAGTGAACTTGGTACCTTTTGGAAGATTTTTCCTTTATACCAATTAAACCACAAATTTGACCACACGTAACCATTACTAAGTGTTATTTGATATAACATAAATTTATTTGAATGCGATGGGACTCTAATTGATGGAGATACAACTACATGACACTTTTGATGCTAATGTGATTTTTGTTGGGAAAAATACTGAGGGGGAGGAGGTGAATCAATATTTTCAAATCATTAAACTTTTAAATTTCATATCCAGATTTTTGTACATGACTTTATTAAAGGTAACCTGTGCATGTACGTGACTGTTATTTAGACAAATCACGTACATCCAATAAACTTACCTTTTCAATTAATTCATCTTCTATTTATCTTAAGCCAGTGTCTCAGTATTTCATTAAACATTAAACATATATGTGCAATAAGAACAAAATAAGCCATCACACGTAAGAAACACACATGAACACTAGAATTTAAGGTGGAAACCCAAAGTGGGAAAAAACCATTGATGCTATCATCTCTATCTTCTTTTTAATATAAAGAAAAACTTCTTAAAATATTGTACTAGCACAGACTCATACCAGCATGCAGGCACCCACCTACAGAAGGCTACAACCTTCGCTCGTTCTCCAAAACCCACTGGAAGGGAGCACCAACCCCCTGATTGCATTTACCAGCACCCACCAGAAGGGAGCCCCAACCCCTTGATTTGATTTACCAGCTACCATTGGTAGGAAGCTTCAACTTCCTCATTGAAGGCTTCAATGTTCAACACCTTCAGGGACCATGCTTCATAAATTTTCATACTAGATAAACCTACTATAACACATCACAACTTGTAGGCCATGTTTCATCCAATTTTTAGACTGGACCCACTACCACCATTTAAGCCCAAAACCAATCATCAAAAATGAAACTTATTACTATAACTCAATCATCAATCTCTGACCCAATAGAATTACCCAATCACTTAATCAATTGAATCAACATAAACTCAACTAATCTACTTAAACAACCAGAACAATTGAATCATTATAACCAGAATACCAATCAACATACTACACATCACAAAAACTAGATTCTATTACTGCAAACCATGATCAATCATATGTCAAAATATGTACGCTATTTCACAATAGAAAACCCGCATTTGTACGTACTTTCCATGAAGCACACATGCGTATAGATCTTAAATCATTGATTTCTAAAAACTGAACCAGTATCATTATAAAATAAATATTGAATCATACTCAGATCTATTGCATCACTCTGAAACAACCACAAAACCTTCACTAAACTTCAATCACAAACAACAATTATCTTCAACATACTTCAATTAGTTATTTCATAATCAAAACATCATTATTTGAGCCCAAATCATCAAGAGGACTTCATTGATAGACAACAGAAACACATCAAGACTAATTAAACTGATTAGGCATCCTTCTCGTTAAAACCCTACTTTTTGTATGTGCTTTCCTCAAAGCAAACCCATGTGTATACACTCTTTTCAGGTAACAAACCCACATGGATACACTCTTTTCAGGAAACAAACCTGCATATATTTGACTTACCAATATCACACCCCACATGTGTACGCGCCTTGCAGGCTATAAAACCCATGTACATATATGCAATTTATAATTCAAACCTTCGCTACAACACAGAACTTTAGAGATAACCAGATCTTGGCATACACAAAAAGATCAAGCATCAAGACACTATCAACATAGATAAAATCACCTCATAATCAAGATTTTCATCTCGGATCTATTGAATCTGATCTATCATCAAATTCTTGGGTGAATACTTAGTTTTAGATCAAGAAAAACATCAATATCCCATTACATGCATATCTTCTTCATATCTAACTATTCATAAGATATCCATCACTTGCCTACATCTACCACTTTTATATTCATCTCCTTATATAGCTTAACCCTTATCCAATGCCATTGGTCAAAAGCATACTCCATTTGATGGTTTTCTTAGATGGGATCAAAACATCTATTAGTGGGCTCAATACCATAGGGAAATACCATGGTAAGGATCCTCGGTATCTAGAATACCATGGTGTGGAAACTGTACACACCTTTTCTTCATCATACTGGCGTGTGTACGTGGATTTGATTAACAGAACCTGTGTATACTTCTTGAAATTTCAACTTTGTCATTCCTCTGCCTCTGAACAATTATGCCTTTGTGAAAACTCTTTGTCACATCTGTAGACACATCATGTTGACATCAAAGGACAAATAATCAAGTAGGTTTCCATAAAAGGACAACTCATCAGGTAGATTGCCATCAAGGAAGACACATAATTCATAATGCCAAAAATCTTCCCCTTCGGACTTAATGGAAACCACTTTGGTGTTTGGTAACCACAACTTGTAGATACTTATGAAATACATAAAGCAAAGCACCAAGTTTTTCAAACACCATTACCAGTAAAACACATGAAGCCAAGCACCAAGCTTTTCAAACTCCATTTAAAACACCAAGCTTACTCTCACCCTTTGAAACCAAGGGCAAAGGGCTGTCCAATTCTGAATGAAGACTACCAAAGATTTGAACTGCTGAATTTGAACATTGACCATACTCCCCCTGAGAACATGCTGAAATTTATGAAGGATGTACACTGAAGTACATGACTCTATTACTCATATGACTTTTCCTATCACCAAGGAATAAAAATTACATCAATCACTCAATTACAGTGTGTTTGACATCATTATTACAGTAACTTCCCAAGCATAGTGGGGTTACAAATTACATCACATGTCCAAAAAGAATTGACCACAATAGTGTATACATGACTGAATTTTACAATGAGTACATCATAGGTCTTGACATGACCTTTACATCAAATGATAGATATGAAATCAAGACACATAACCTCAATAAGACCATGATAGTCATCATCAACTATCATATACCACATATGATCAGCACCATGAGCATCTATTAGCAACACCAAGAACAACAACCTGTATATTTCCACCATCAATTCGCAAGATAAGACAATTTAGCTTCAATATCATCAACCTGTGACCAAGTATGGAAAAACAAAAACATAAGTGAAGACCAATCATATCATCATAAAGTAAGATAGGGAAGTGTGGCATTATTCTTCATCATCACCAAAAATTCCATGTTTCGAAGTATCATCTAACAAATGTAGCAGTAGCATATCAATAACCATGTCTTAGTAACATCATTCTTCATACAAAGAAGAGATATCACACCAAAACCACTTCATCAAGAACTTATTTCACCGATATGCAACTTAAGCAGATACCACGATAAAAAACATAAGAAGCATCACAAACATAATTCCAAGAATGCATTATTAGAAGCATAAAAAATGCTCCCCCTGAACCTATGCCAATTCCTGATCATATTATCTCATATATCAATAAGAATCGTCAAAGTATATTCATCAACCAGTCATTCATCAAGGTATCAACAACTTATAAAGGCCAAAAGCACTTCTAAATAACATCAATAGACTGTAATCATCAACCATATGAACAGGAAAGCCAAACAATAATTTACTGAAGCATATTAGACCCTTTTCCTGAATATGTCCCCTTGTTTCTTCAACATACCAAGATATACACGACTGTTCAGTTCAAAACTTGCATATACACGTGACTTTTCTTTATAGGATCCATATACAAAAAGTGAAATATTGAAATTTGACACCTTCAGCTCCCCCTGCGTTTGTTCTGTATGTACCTGTTTACTGTTACTACACGAGAGACACTATCAGTAGTATAAGTAGCATGAAAGTAAAAAACAACCATGGGAATCATCGTTAGGAAAAAACATGTATTACTCCCCCTGAGATTACACATCATTGATCCCGAGGACGTGATAATCATCTTTTGTTTTCATGAGGTCAAGTACCTCTCATCACTTTTGCAGTCGCTGATAAAAATATTCATTTAAGAATAATAGACTGTAATAGGCATCATCTTCTTTTACTCTAAGTCTAAATCTTTCTCATATCTATGAGAATTTCGTTCTTCAAACACGTATATTTTTTCTAGATTTCTATATCCTCTTGCTATGACTTTTCCAGTTACTTGATTCATAACCTTACATTTGGTTGATGTAAACACAATTATGTTTCCCTTATCTGCCATTTGACCTACACTTAGAATATTTTGCTTTATTCCTTGAACTAATAAAGCATCAACTACTCCTCTAGTTTTATTATTCTGGCTTTACGTTGTCCTAGAAGTTTTTTTGAAACATTAGTTCCAAGAATAACATTACCATGTTGGTTTTCCTTGAGATACTCCATTTTACTCTTATCTCCAGTCATGTAATGAGAGCATCCACTTTCTATGTACCATTCATCTTCGTCTTCAAATGAGAAGAGAGAAAGACCACACCTTATATGTTATTCTTTTTCCTGTTGATTATGAGAAATGTTGGTGGGTCCATCTTTTTCCGGTCTTTTGACATTAATGTTCTTATCTAGTTGCTTACCATGTTATCTTCAGTGACCTATGGACTTGTTCTTGCATTCTTTTGCTACATGCCCAAACTTGTTACAAGCATAACAACTTATATGTTCAATATTCCTTCTATTTCAATCAATGGATTTGTGACCAAACATATTGCAAGCAAAACAATGTCCCTTAAAGTGCATGGAAGCTGATGATCTTTCTGTGAGATGGTTATTAGCTTGAAACATTTTGCTTCAGTAATTGGCTACAACATGTCCAAAATTATGACATATAGAACATTCCAAATTATTGCTCAGAGGAGAAAATTGATTAACACTTATATATTTAGTAGTAAATAATTTCCTTTGAAGATTTTCTTTCCTTGGTTGTTGATGAGGTTGACTTATTATCTCTTTGTTGAGCATTTCAGATTTCGCATTAGAATTCCTTGCCTTAGCTGGTGAACTAGATTCTCCTTCACCAATTTCATGAAAACCAAGACTAGATTTGATGACAAGAGACCATTGACTACTAAGAATATTATCCAAAATCTTAGTACTATCTTGAAATCATAAATGTTTATGTTTTTCTTCTAATTTACCTTTTAGGATATTTACCTCAACCTGATATTGCTTTTCCTTTTCTAGATATTTCTTCTTCATAATTTCTTCAAATTTACCTTTCTTCCTTCCTCCATTTGTTGTTTTAATTTGAGAATATTTTCTTTCAACCCATTTTCTTATTATTCAAATGCTTGAAGTAATTCTTCATTCTGCTTATCTACTTTTTCAAGATCTTCTCTTAGAGAGACGACCTTTGCTTCATGACCTTCACAATATTGGTTAGATACCATACTAGCATGATCCTTGTTATCATAAGCCTACAACTTATCTTTAATATTAACAATCTTTTTCAAAGCAAGATCAATTTGTGTTCTAAGATCAAAAATTTCTTTTAACTTGTCTTCTTTTGAATCAACAACTCTATGTCATTTTGGACAAATTGTTAGATATAAGATTACCTTAGAAATATTGCTTTGAGACTTCTTCATGTATTTCTTGTAGCTTATCCCACACTTTCTTTGCAATAGGATAATACATAACGTTACTTAATACTAAATTAGATATGCTACAAAAGACGTTACTCAAAGCCTCACTATTCTTTTGTACTTCTTTGTTTGATGAAGGAAACTTGGTGTAATCATTGCATACTAGATTCCAAACATCGAGATTATTATATTATCCTTCATATTTTCTTTCCTTTCTTGATAATTATCTTTGCTCAACATAGGGATATATGTATTGTACATTGATTCCAACTTGCCTTCATCTGCTGCTTCAAGAGGCATCATTTTTTAATTTGTTTTATCTTTAGAGTGCCTACTTCCACTTTTACCCATAAGTGCAATCTCAGTGGTTTCACTATCATCATCACTATCATCGTTGCATATATAAGAAAATGGATTACATTTTGAACAAAAACCCATACCTGATGATGCTTCATCTTCTTCATTCTTGATCAATAGAAAACGAGTTTCTCCCAAACTTGAATATTTGCTGACATCTGTAACTGCTACTGCATCTAACATATTCCTGTCAATTTTTTCAATAATAGTACCCTTTTCTTCTAGGCCATCAAACTCCATATTAATTTTATCTTCAAATGCCATAAGTATGTGATAATCTTGATCAAACTCACCTTCTTCTCCACTTGAAAGACCATCATTGTCTTCATGTGTATCAAAACCCTTCTTGTTTGCAAACCTCTTCTTATTTATTTTTATAGCTTCTTTTACTTTCTCCTAATTTTCTCTATAGGGACACTTAGTAGCGTAATGGCCAGCTCTACCACAAGAAAAACTTTTGAAAGGATCTTACCTCTGAATCTTCTTGTACCCACTTGGAGTTTCTTTACGAAGTTTTACTCTTCTTCTAATACATAACTTGATTCTTCCTTTTCTTTTCCTTTTGTAGTAGCTTTGAAGGTTTCTTCTCTCATGTCTAAAGGACACCTTTCCTCATCTAAAATGTTGTTAATATTCCATGGAGTTGATCAAGTGTGAGACTTTTTAGATCTTACATTTCTTTAATAGAAGATACTTTGGAGTTGAGCTTCAGAGTTAGAGATCTCAAAATATTTTCAACAATAGTAGCATATTTTATTTCTTCACCAAGATTTCTCATGTAATTAACAATTTCATCTACTCTAAGACAAAATGTTGCAATTATTTCATCATCGTGCATTTTCAATGTCTCATACTGTATTTTGAATGTTTGAAGTTTAGCACCTTTTACCTTGTGTCGCCCTCATAAGTTTGGATAATATTATCCCACATTCCCTTTGTTGTGTTTAGCTACGTTACCTTCGCAAACTCGGACTCATCCAAACTTCCCAAGATGGCATTTAAATATTTTGCATTGGTTTCATATTGTGTCTTTCTTACAGTATCTGAAGGAATAGAGGTTGGATATTGGTATCCACTTTCAACGATTTCCCACACATCAGCTCCTAGTGCCTGCAACTATGCTCTCATCCTAAATTTCCCAAAGACAAAGTTATTTCCATTAAATATAGGAGGTCTGATAGAAAATACTCCTTCGTGACTACTCATCTTGACGGATCTCCTTCAAGCGATCAAGTATCTACCAAAGGTCTTGTTCTTATACCAATTATTGAGAAAATACTAGGGGGGTGAATCAGTATTTTCAAATCATTAAAATTTTCAATTTCATATCAGATTTTTGTATGCAACTTCATGGAAGGAAGCCCATGTATGCACGTGATTGTTATTCAGACGACCAACGTACATCTAGTAAACTTACTTTTTTAGTTAATTCATCTTCTGTTTATCTTAAGGCAGTGTTCCAGTACTTCATTAAACATTAAACATATAGTAACAATGTGTGGTAAGAACAAAATAAGACATCACAGATAAGCAACACACATGAACACTAGGATTTGAGGTGGAAACCCAATGTCGGTAAAAACCACCATTTTTGTCATCTATGTCTTCTTTTTAATATAAATAAAAAAAATCTTACAATCTTGTACTTGTACAGACTCATACCAGCATGTAGGCACCCACCTGCAGAAGGCTACAACCTTTTCTCGTTCTCCAGTACCCATTAGAAGGGAGCACCAACCCCCTGATCTCATTTAC
The DNA here is from genome assembly GCA_000404065.3 of Pinus taeda. Classification (NCBI taxonomy): domain Eukaryota; kingdom Viridiplantae; phylum Streptophyta; class Pinopsida; order Pinales; family Pinaceae; genus Pinus; species Pinus taeda. The sequence goes on from APFE030146953.1 coordinate 87,590, forward strand.
CGACACCCACTGGAAGGGAGCTCCAATGCCTTGAAATGATTTACTAGCTACTACTAGAAGGAAGCTTCAACTTCCTAATTGAAGGCTTCAACCTTCAACACCTTTGGGGGCCACATTTCATAAATTTTCATATTGGATCCACCTGCTACAAAACATTACAACTTGTAGGCCACGTTTCATCAAATTTTCAGACTGGACCCACTACCACCATTTGAGCCCAAAACCAATCATTAAAACTAAAACTTATCACTGTAACTCAATCATCAATCTCTAAACAAACTGAATCAAACCAATTGTTGAATCAACCAAATCAACCAAAACTCAACCAATGAATTGAAACCCAAATCAATCAACTTAAACAACTAGAACAGTTGGATCACTGTCCAGAATACTATTCAACATAATGTAGATAACAAAAACCAGATTATGTTACTGTAAAGCCTGATCAACCATATGTCAAAATATGTATGCTACTTAATAGTAACAAACCCACGTGCGTACATGCTTTGCATGAAGCATACCCGCGTATAGATCTTAAATCATTGATTTTTGAAAACTGAATCAGTGTCATTATGAAATAAATATTAGATCATACTTAGATCTACTACATCATTCTAAAATAACCACAGAACCTTCACTGAACTTCAATCACAAACAACAAGTATCTTCAACATACTTCAATTACTTATTTCATAATCAAAACATCATTGTTTGAGCCCAAATCATCAATAAGACTTCATTGATAGGCAACAGAAACACATCAATACTGATTAAACTGATCAAGCATCCTTCTCATTAAAACTTTACTCTCTCTACGTGCTTTCCTCAAAGAAAAACCGCATGTATACACGCTTTTTAGGAAACAAACCCGCGTATACACTACTTACTAGTATCACACCCTACATGTGCATGTGCCTTGCAGGCTATAAAACCCGCGTACATATCTGCAATTTTAGAATCAAACCTTCACTGCAACATAGAACTTCAAACATACCTAGATCTTGGCATGCACATGAAAATCATCCATCAAGACACTATCAACACAGAATAAATCACCTCATAATAAATATTGTCATCTCAGATCTATTGGATCTGATCCATAATCAAATTCCCAAGTGCATACTTATTTTTAGATCAAGAAAAACATCAATAGACCATTACATGTATATTTTCTTCAGATATAACTATTCATAAGATATTCATCACTTTCCCACATCTACCACATTGATCTTCATCTCCTTATATAGCTTAGCCCTTATCCAATACCACGGGTCAAAACCATACTCCAACGGATGGTTTTCTAATATAGGATAAAAACATGTGTTGATGGGCTCAATACCACTAGGAAATACCATGGTAAGGATTGTTGGTATTTAGAATACCATGATGCAAAAATTATACACATATTTGCTTCTTCATAATCGTGTGTGCACATGGGTTTGTGTAACATAACCCGCATATACTTCTTGAAATTTCAACTTTCTCATTGCTCTGCCTCTAAATTGTTATGCCTTTGTCAAAACTCTCTTTTAGATCTGTAGACACATCCTGTTGACATAAAAGGACAACTCATCAAGTAGGTTGCCATAAAATGACAACTCATCAAGTAGGTTGTCATCAAGGACAACACATAATTCATAATGCCAATTAAACCAATTAAACCACAAATTTGACCACACATAACCATTACTGAGTGTTATTTGATATGACATAAATTTATTTCAATGCATTGGGATTCTAATTGATGGAGATACAACTACATGACACTTTTGATGCTAATGTGATTTTTTACTCATAGTGTACCTTGCTAGCATACCATACCATTTTCAATTCTCACATCTATTTATGAGGTGCATAAAATGGTTTTGTAAAACCATTTGTGGGTGCTCAAATGAACAAGATCGTGCCACGTTATGACCCACCAAAACCATGATTTGGATCCCTCCCAACTTTATTAATTATCATGTAAGTTAGTTAACTTAAATGAATAAAAGTCTTAGATTGAGCACCCATGTGATCATGGAAAAATAAGTAATTAATACTTGAATAATCACATTTTATTAGAATATTAGTCACATCATTTGGTGTTAAGGAACTAAATAAGTTCTCCCAACAAATTTCACAAATTATAATCAAAATTTTGTTTCCAGGAAAGAGTAACAACATTTTGGCTCCAACTAGGGATGATGACTATTTTTTGGGCACAAACGAACATGAAAATTTGTGCCTTTACCTATTCTTTTTGAAAACCAACCCTTTACCTCTTTATGAAAATATGTGAAATCTAAACCTATACCTTGAATCCATATTCTATGTTTCTTGTACCTTCTTCTTTGTTTTCAATCCTTACTCATTCACCATTGAAATAAACTATATATAAAAACTAAAGGTGGATTCTTGAATGCAAGATTATTTATGTACAAATTGTTATTTTTCTAATAAACTCTCCTTAGCATCATTGAATAGGTAAAGTAAAATCTTAACACAATTACCAAGATTTCATCCATTTGGTTATGCACTTGTCCTTTCTAGAATAAACTTTGAACTAATAAATCCTACACCTTGGAAGTAAATTTCCAATGTCAATCCAATCATCAATGGTTATGTAAAATGTTATAAAAAAAATTTAAATGTCTCCCATTCATGGGTGCCTATAATTATTCACCATCAAAATTTTGAAGAAGGTAAACATTATCATACTACAAATTCTCAAATCTCCCATGATTTCCTCATTTTTTGTGTTTGGACATTCCATCTCAAAACTAAATATCTTGGAATATAAGTTCTAGATGTAGCTCTTCTTCCAAAATTATCTTTTTTCTTGATACTACTACATTTTTTCATTCATATGTTTTCTAGTTTGTTGTCCTTCAATTATTTGATTAATTCTTCTAGTAAATCATCAAAATCTTCCAATGGATCCTATAACGACTCTTTAACTAGAAAATAATTTTGAACTAAAATCAAAACATATGTACCATACCTTAACTAGATAGGAGATATACTTGTATATCTTGTAATCTTATCATATTTTCCCAAAGTGCATACTTTAGGTGTGAATCCCAATCTCTATTGCTCTTTGATAACATTTTCTTGATCACCCTCATTAAACTTTTGTTTGATGACTCTGTTATTCTATTCTCTTGAGGATTATATGTAGTAGAGTGTCTAAGGATTATGTTATACTTTTTTACAAAAAATCAATGCATTGATAAACTTCAATGATGGCATAATTAATAATAATCTTCTCCAGACATCTAAATCTAGCTAAAATATTATTTTCCAGGAAATTCATAATAATACATTAGTAGCTAATATTGTAGGAAGAGCCTCCACCCATCTGGTAAAATAATCAATGGCTATAAAATTTCATATGTATTGTCCACTAGATAGAGGGTGGATCTCTTCAATAAAATCTTGTAATGTCATATATTATTAAATCAATAAATAATAATAATAATAATAATAATAATAATAATAATACAGCCTACGGGTCTTTGGATTGACGGTGAATGGGTGCGTTGTTAAGGCAACTCCTTGCGATAGGTCACTGGTTCAAATCCCCCGTGGGTACTTAGGTTAGTCTTAACTAAAAAAAAAATTAATAATAATAATAAAATAAATGAATATATAAATAATATAAATAAATAAAGAAATAAATAATAAATGATGAAGAAAATATAATAATAATAAACTGAAGTTTTGAAGTAAAATTATAAAATAAACTATCAAAATAGTAAGAATTACTAAAGTTAACAAAAAAATAAGAAAGATTCAAAATAAGAAAAATGTTGAGTTAAGTAAAACTTAAGAAATGAAATTAAAGTTGGCATGTTGATATATGGATTATGTGCATGTGGATCCCTTTCCAATCCCCTTCTATTTTTGGAACAATTTGTTATATTTAATGAATGAAAAGGGAGATCATAAGCATTCATTCTTTCTAGAGGAGAATGTTGTGAGACAAAGGATTCCCTGGCAGTAGTAGTTGATTGAATGTTCGGAATGGCCAACTATAGAAAAAATTTGTGGAGCTGAGTCTAAGGTTGGGCGAAGAGTCATTCCCAAAACTTTGTTCTGGTTAGTGTGATTCAAGTAGTGTCACAACACCATAATCGACAGTAAGACATCTTTAGTTTACAGGTAAGCATTTTTTGCTAGCAGTTTGCGAAAATTCTTTGCTAATTAGTTGAATAATTGTGTCGATTTTAATAGCACCATTTGATGTAATTAGTTTGCATATTTAATTTTGAGTCGTTACTTATGGCCTCAAAGCTAAATTACAGTGATGAAGACTTATAGATCTTTTTAAAGCCATGTACATGCCAAATCTTATTAAAAAAAATTCTTTAACTTTTTCTGCCTATTTATTATACATGCAAAACTTTGATAATAAAATAATACAAACTAAACTTATAATTATTTAGTATTAAAAGTACTTTCATATACATATATATAAATATATAATTTTTGCGTTCAATTAAAAGAGAAAAAAATGCATCAATTATTTTTAAGGATGTAAATACCCTTCATATATTTAATACGAGGGCATGGGACAATTAAAAGTCGTCAATACAATTGATCGAGGTACTCAATATAATGGACCATGTGTTCACTTACAGCATATTCGAGAAACTTATTAAGAAACCAAACTTAAAACAAGAGAAGTTGCACGACAGCTAGTCCCTGCCTGAGGCTTGAAGAAAACCATGAGACCATAGTTCCGGTAAAGCACAGTTAAGCCAAAGAATTTTGTGGAGTTTCAACAAACATGTTGGTTACATTGTATACAGGTATTCCATGGAGAGTGGCATGTGTAACAGGTAGGGAACGGAAAGTGATCGATCAAGCTAGTAATCAAACGTGTTGGTTACATTGTATACATGTATTCCATGGACTGCTGCATGTGTAACATGAAGGGGACAAAAGTTGATTGATCAAGATAGTTTGATTTTTTTGTTGGTGTCCTGATAATCTAACCTTTCCTAGCCAGACAATTCCAGAAACTAGCCATACAATTCCAGAAAACTACAACTACAAGGTATCGCTAAATCGTTGAATGATAACACTATGATTATAATTGAATCCAACCATTAGCATGCAAGTGGTAAATAAAAATATGTGCATTGGAGATGCAATAATTTCTTGATTCAAGCTTATTAAACTCCTATCATCATGCATGCTTTCCTATTAAAATAAAAGATTACATGACCCTATAAAGGTTGGTCTGATATCCTCTTTCCACACAGAACATTACTCCATCTTTGCTAAAGTTGTAAGTTGCAACTTGTGGCTACACTTGCTGAGAAAGCCAGGAGATGTGTCAACACAACGTGCATGTTGACCATTTGTTTGAACTCGAAATAACGTTATACATTAATTATCGGGTATGCATCCAGGATTGCATGCAAGCCATGTGCCTGTGTGCATACTTTTGTAAATTAGATGTTGTGGTTTGTACAGTAAATGAAACAAAAATAGGTAGAGATTATTCTTGTTGAAGACAATCAATTTGAACAGTTAGTTGAATTTCTTGCCGAAGACGATCGATTTGAACAGTTGGTTGAATTTCTTGTCTCTGTGCCTTAGTGAAGATCATCCTTACAGATCCATTTCAGGCCCATGAACCCTGGCTGTACAATAAAGCCATCATTTGGCATCCTCCTCTGAAGCATTCAATGGCATCGTTGAGTCAGTTCAGCCCATTGGTTCACCATCGAACGAGTCAAGGCCATGCGCTGAGTATGGACAAAGGATCGCATGTGGTTCTTAGTTATAGCCTTCACCTTTGAGCATAGTGTCCTAAGGGTGGATTGCTATCATTGATTCACCATTTAGGTTCTTAGTTATAGACTTTGTTGGCAAAAAATTGATAAGTCCAAGCTTTGGTCAGCGTAAGGACTAGCTAGCTCAATATGTATGCTTGCTAGCTTTTATGATCCTTCTTATGTTGTCTTTCTCGCTGCGTGCTTTTCTACAGGAAGCATCCCAACCAACAACTTAAGAAGGAGGTAATTTCATACCCTTTACCATAATTTGGTAGTGCTCCTAGTAACCTATATATCGCTCAAAGCTGCGAGGTCTACTGGTTATAAATCAATGGCTTTGGGCTTTGGCTCTTGTTGCAATTATAAGGATGTTGGCTCAACTATTGAATCGAATGCTGGTGAGTAAACTGAGGTTCAAATGCATCTTGTTAACTAGCCACCTTTCCTGCTACTCTTGCTACCACCTCTACTTATATTGCTATTGGTAGTGTTGGTTCCAAAGCAAGATCCAGTTTATGGAAGCTCCAGTTTAAGCACTTGATTCAAATCCATTTGACGATGCAAGTGATTCATAACCCTTGATCCAATTGCCCATGAACCAATGAAGGTATGAAAGGAAAAGGTTTAAGGTGAAAGTACTGATAATTCATGGTGGAAGGAGCAAGGACCATGTTCTTCAAGCCATCAATCTAGCCAGCCTGCACAAAGGCAAGTTGTTTTGTTTCTAATCTTAGTTTTAAGAGTTTCATAAAAAAATTAAAAAGTTGTGTTTAGTGAAATATCATAAATGAAAATTGATTGTGTGAAAATTGACTGGAAAAAAGTTGTGTTTAGTGAAAGATCATAAATGAAAATTGACTGTGTGAAAATTGACTAGGAATGATGACAAAGAGTGAATGCAAAATGAAGAAATGATGACAAAGAGTGAATTCATAATGAAAATTGATTGTGCATGAAATGATAGTAAAGAATGAAAAGTTGTTTCTTACTTGTTGCTCCATTGTTTCAAGTTTCAAGTTTCACAGGTAGGTGAACGACTTTGTGTAATCTTCATACATGACATCGCAGACTGGCTCATCATAGCTCATCTTCATTATGATGCAGAAGGACTGGCTCATCATAGCTCATCTTCGTTATGATGCAGAAGACTCAAGGACTCCATTACGATGCAGAAGAAGGACTTTGTGTAATCTTCATACAAGACACCCTAGACTGGCTCATCATAGCTCATATTCATTATGATGCAGAAGACTTGGCTCATCATAGTTCATCTTTATTATGATGCAGAAGACTCAGGGACTCCAAAGACTCAAGGAATCCGGCTTATGGAAAAATCTCCCATGCAATCTGGCGAAAGGGACAATTGTTACAGTTTATGTAATGTCACCTAGATTGAAGCGGTGGCAGGTGGCAAGCGGTAGACGCACTAGATAGAAGCCTTCGCAAATAGACATGCCAAGTCTCTCACCTTGTCGTGAAGCTTATGAGCTCAGGTTTAATTTAATTCAGTTGTTATAACATTTAATGTTTTAAACTAATGCCTGCATTAGTTTACCCTGCTAAGCAAAATTTCCAAATGCCAACAAAAAAAATGAATATAACTTATGTTTTAGCCTCCCGCCTCAGGAAGAGGCTAAATAAGACAATTAAATTGATTGTTTTTAAAATTTTTGGTTATTCATAATAGTAACTTGTCATTTGTAATACTAAGCAAGTTAAATAAATGTTAAATTCCATCTTTTCGATTACTATAGTCCCATACCATTGCCAAATAGCAAGGACTAAAATAAATAAATAAATAGATGAGAAGGAAATCAAGGTTAAAGTGAAATTTCATTTGTTATTTCGATTAAAACAACCTTTAGAAAATATGGCGTATACATGACTACTCTTTGTTTGGGAATTAAACTTACATCCACAAAGTTTAAAAGCCATGTGTGCACTACCAAATGGGATAAGACAAATTTTGTTCATTTTAAAAGGCTCCAAGATTAACGAGATAAAGGTTCCCATAAAATTAAAATGTTACATCTAGTTAAGGTTAAGATTGGTTTTATTTTCAAGTAAACAAGAAGAGTTTTTATTTTCAAGTACATTGTGATTATGAAATATATACATATGAAATAGAGGTTACATAAGAGGTGTTTGTATTTTATTAGTGTTCTTATTTATGATGTTGCTTAATAAAGTATATAAAAAAATTGTTTTTAAATGAAAATTTTTGTATAATAAAATAAAATAATTGTAATAAAGTGAATATTAAATTAAATATAATTTACAATTAAATTTTGTATGTGTTTCATTGTTAATTATGTTTTATGTTTAAGTCTTATCTATGAGAAATATGAGTAGATTTTATTTTCTATTTTATGAGAATATTTTAAAATAATAAGTTATACTGTTATTTTGTTTATTTACGTAAGAATATAGTATAGTTCAGGATGGATTTCTTGTTTTTAAAAAAACAAATTAAGTTTTTTTAGTAATCAAATTTATTAGATTTAATGAAAATTAATTGGTGATATTTATGAAATCGCATCATGAGAAAAGAGTACATGTATTTGTTTGAATTAATTAAGTGTTAACTTATGTATATTAAATGCTATAAGTATTAATATATAAGAATACAATGATTTAGAAATATGTTATAATATGGTAATCAATTAATATAAAGTATATTAAAGAGGAAATTATTTAAATAAAGGAAAAAAATAAATGATCTTAAGGGTCTTGATATATAAGTGTATGTTGACTTGGTGTAAGGCGATATTTTAATTATGGCAAGAAAATTTAATGAATAATATTGTTTGAGGATTATAATTCTTAATAATGATACAATGTAGTGCATAATGTTAAATTAGCATAATAAATGTTGATTATAAATTTGTGTAGAGTTTAATGGGCTCATGGTATACAAATCTAGTGATTGGTTAACCTCCTTTAGGGTGAAGGGAATAGAAATATTGTTAAAATTGGCAACCAGGGCAAAAATTCATGTGGGTCATCTTATTCATGGTTGATAATATTTTTATTAGATTCCTCTCGTCGAGAGGTGTAGGATTGATATAAAGATCATCCGATTCTGATAAGTATTCATGGAGATATGAATTTATTTTGATTATGGAATTATTATCAAGCCGACCTACAACTCATGTAGGCTCAGAAGCCCAACAGTCACATCTATTCACCCACCAACGTTGTGTATAAATATAAGAGGACTTTTCCTCATTTGGACTCACTCATCTCATCACATCTCTCTCTCTCTACTGCGCAGATACGAGTCTCTTCTCTACTGCACTAAAATGGGTCTCTCTCTCTCACACGTTTGAAGCCAGAAACTGTTGAAACTGAAGCTGCAACTGCAGAAGTAAAGATTGACTTGCGAGGCCTAGAAGATCTCCTCTTTGGAACTGCGCTGTAGGTTCATTTGAACCTCCTCTGAAAGCCGCAACTTCTGGTGGTGGAATGAAGTCAATCCGATGAACGGTTTGCAAGATATCGACTGCCCTAGTTTGAAGCCGGAAACTGCTGAAACTGAAGCTGCAACTGCAGAAGTAAATATTGACTTGCGAGGCCTAGAAGATCTCCTCTTTGGAACTGCGCTGTAGGTTCATTTGAACCTCCTCTGAAAGCCGCAACTTCTGGGGGTGGAATGAAGTCAATCCGATGAACGGTTTGCATGATATCGACTGCCCTAGTTTGAAGCCGGAAACTGCTGAAACTGAAGCTGCAACTGCAGAAGTAAAGATTGACCTACGTGGCCTAGAATATCTCCTCATCTGAACTACACTGTAGGTTCATCTGAACCTCCTCTGGAAGCCACAACTTTTGGTGGTGGAATGAAGTCAATCCGATGGTCGGTTTGTGAGATATCGTCTGCCCTAGTTTGATAATGAAGCTGCTAATGCTAATGTTGTTGATCTAGGGTTTGCTACTGCTGATATGAATAAGATTTATTGTACTATTTCTCTCTGCTGAATTATTGAAGATAAAAGAAGATTTGATCAAAGGGTTTCCCCACACATTGTGGGGTTTGTCCCTGGCTAGCCGCCACATCTTGTGTCTCTTTTCTTGGCTTGTTTTCTATCGATCGTTTAATGTTCTATCTGCACTTTACTCAATGTACATGTGATTGCTAATCGGTGGAATATAATAAGAAAAAGAAGTAAACTATTATAAGCATATAACATACCAAAACTTAACAAATACCAATTAAAACCCATGTGGCTACTAAGATTTTGTTTAGTATATTGATCAAACCAACATGCACAAACATCAACTCAATGTAATACTAGCAATTTATTGTTAGTTCAATGTTACATAATTGATTGTGAAACAATTTGCATGTCCATGTTTAAAATTAATGTTTAATTTTGTTTTGATGATGTTGCTTCTTAAGAAGGGATGGATGGTATGATGAAGGGATGAAGGAAAACAGTATGATGAATTGATGAACATGAAACAATTAATGAACTCTATTATGGATTCCTTTTGTATGAACTCATATATACATAAAGGTTAAAATTGTGTATGGAGGAAGAGAAATGATTATTGAAAAGTCATTAGTATCTTGATGAAAACATGACACTAATGGCCTTGATGAGAAAGCCTAGATCATAGATGGACGTTTAATAATCCTATTTCATATTTGGTATTCATTGTTCATACAAGCAATGGAGTTAATTTTTGTAACCACCTCCTCCCACACTTATCCAAGTTCACCCATCCATCAGGGTAAATATGTGACGAAGAGTTACTACGATATGACTCAACCTCCTAGGTGCAATTAAGGAAGTGGAATTGACATACCAAAAACTTTACTAACTTCCCTTAGGTGCTAAACGACCCCCAAGGGATAAACGACCATTCTAGGTGCCGAAGAACTTAGTTAAACTTATTTGTAGTGACTTGGACTCCCAGACACAAGCATAACACTGCCTAAACTCGATAATAACCCTCCAGTCACATGGATGACCCTTCCTCCCAGCAACTACATTTTTTTCTTCCAATTCTATGCCTACGACTGCGAGATCTAAGCCACTTTTTGAAGGTCAGTCTCCGGACCACTCTCCAGAACTTAATGAGACTTTCCAAAACAATATATGACACAAAGACAAAGCCTTTAACACAAAACTTAGAGAAGAAATTGACCTAACAAGGCCTAGCCATGATATCGATTTCATCAAACACATTGAGAACATCTAATATATAGGTAATAAATGCATATATGAACATAGAGGTTTGATATTTATCAGAAAATCATTAAGGTGGTCTAATGCCCTCTCATACTAGCTACCATAACATTTATTAGGCAATGCATTCAATAACCCTTCATTTACCAATCAAAATATGATGAGATCCATGACTAAAATTTGTCATGTAACCATGCTTATAACGAGCATATAACCATAATAATAACATTGGAAGACCAACCATGAAAGCCACATCATAATTGGAACATTTACTCATAACATACAAGAGGAAAATAACTCTTATTAACATATGCAAAATCCAACCAAGTTAGGGATTTCCATGTACCACTCGTCCATAGATTGAGCCAAACCAAATCTCTCTTTCAGCCAATCTCCCCTATGCCATATTCCAAGCATGAATGTGGGATCTCATGGGATAACCAAGCCAGGGCTTCCAGAGGCCAAACCACCTCAACCTTCAACCAATGATTCCACCCCATGATTGGACATCAATAACCATCATCAAATTGGTCTATATCCAAGTTGTCCAGGGCTCCAAAGTGTTTTTTCCAACCCGACTCCAGGACTAGTAACTCAACCCAAGTTTTTCCAAGGCTTTCAGAGCATTTTCCAAACCAAGACTCTAGGAACTAGTAACTCAATCCACAACCATAATGAACATGAGCACCAATCAGAAAACAAAAGGGAAAACCCATAGCACCATGGTTATCCAGGAAATGACAAGGATGGGTATAACCATTGTCAATCAAAGAAATCCACCATGTCAATGATAGCTCAAATCAAGAAACCACATATATGTACCATGCATGCCAAAAATATAAATTGAACCATACATGCAAATTGACACTTGCAAAGCAATCCAATTGTGGCTGCTAATATTGTTGTCCCCTTGCACTTTCCTACTTTCCTTTTCCTTCTTTCTCCAAATCCAATGTACCCCAATAATGCTCCAAGCTTTCTCTATGTGTGCAAGAGTGAGAGAGAGAGAGATATAATAGAAGAGAGCTCCAAGGTAAAGTTGACAAAAGGTTGTGGACTAATCCTCAAAATCCTTTTTATCATTGAAGCCTCTATTTCTTTATTTTCCTTCAATTTTACTCACGTGCAATTTTGTGATCTTTCTGCTTCATTTTCTCCTATTTTCCATTATTTTCATAAATAAATTCCAATTAATGTCTATTTTCCTTTTCCAATTTCCATAGACATTAATTAATCACCAGTGATCCCCATCACTATGTTTTTGCCCAACATTCAACTTGGAATATGTGTCCCATGACCTTGGTCTTAGTTTTGTATTTATTAAATTTATTACATGGATTTTTAACCAAGGTTTCTACAAAATCATACCCCTTGGGGGAACACTGTTCTTAATGTTCAATGACACTTATAAACCAAAAAACGCATGCTCTCTATATAGCTTTAAAAATAGCTTGATATAACATCTACATCATATCCATTTGCTAAAACATAACCAAACATATCATGAACACCATACCGCTTATTGGAGCATTATAACGTAGCTCGACGTGGTATTTACATACATATGTATATACATAGACATGACCAAAACACAACATCAAATCACATATCAAACACATTTTCTCAACTAGTGAATAGAGAAGGATACATATCCTCCATCTGATCAACCATCTCCCATGTAGCTTCATCGGTCCCAAAGTACTTTCACTGCACTTTAACTTTCTCAATTGCTCCATTCCGGAGCATAAGCATCTTTCCCTGCAAAATGCATTGAGGTTCCAGTTGAATCCTCCTTTGGGTTCCACCTATAATACAACCCTTTCAATCACATCATCAACATATTTCACATACTTCTTAAGCAATGACACATGGAAAATATCATGGACTTTCATTGTCGGAGGTAGTGCAAGTCGGTAGGCTACTGGTCCAATCCTCTCATGAATATTGAAAGGTTAACAATATCAAGGTGTGAGCTTGGCACATGACCCAATCCTCAAGGAGTTCTTCTTAGGCTTGATACGCAAGTACACCTATTTCTCAACCTGAAAATCCGAAAATCCCTGTGTTGATCTACATAGCTCGTCTACCTATCTTGTGATACCTTTAAATTCTTCTTCATAACCTGCATTTCCTATTCCATCGCTACCAACATGTCTAGTCCAATCAACACCCTGTTCACTAGATCATTCCAAATAATCGAAATATTACAACGCTACCCATAAATTGCCTCAAATAGACTCATCTTCAAATATTTTTGATACCCATTATCATATGCAATCTCAACTAGTGGAATACATTTTTCCCACTTTCGATGTTGATGCATGATGTACATGCTCAACATGTCCTCCAAAATCCTGTTGACCTTCTCTGTCTGTCCATATGTTTGTGGATGATAAGTTGTACTAAAGGCCAAATCCATACCCAAACTTGCAAATAACTCTTTCCAAAACCCGGAAATGAACATGGCATCTCTGTTTGACACAATCCTCTTCAGAACACCATGAACCTCACAATATCTCTGATTAAGACTTGTTCCATTTCACTAGCTGAATTCATAGACTTTATTGGAATGAAGTGGGCTACCTTTGTCAACCTGTCAACCACAACCATAGTAGAATCATGTTGTCAAGAGGTCCTTGGAAAAACTATAATGAAATCCATAGAAATGACCTCCCATTTGCAATCTAGAACCAAAATCTGATGTAATAATCCACATGGATGCTTACACTCTAATTTTACCTATTGACAATCCAAGCATATCGCAACAAACTTTTCCACCTCTTTCTTCAAATTCGACCAATAGTAGAACTTCTTAACTGCTTCCGATGTCTTATGATATCCTGGATGACTTGAATACGACTTAGCATGAAATTCCCTCAAGATAAGCTTCTTGAGTTTATTATTTTCTGGCACATAGATCATGTCCCTAAAACTCATCAAACCATATGCCATGAGATGGCAGTTTACATCTTGTTCACTTATACCCTACAGTTGTAACCTGTGTCTAAGTTATTGGTACGTGTCACCCTGATGTCATACCTACAAGATTTGATCCTATAAATATATCCAATATGAACTCATAGTTGTTATGTGATCTCCATGTACTTCCCTTCTAAGATCAACTGCAACCCTGTTCTATTTACCTTTAATGTACTTGATTTTGAAGGAAAACTCGTTGATCGTATCCAACCATCTAGCTTTCCTAGCATTCAGATTTAGTTGGTGAAATAAGTATCTCAATCCATTGTGATCGCTCATCAAGATAGACCTCCTTCCAAGAAGATAATGTCTCCACATTTTCAAAGCATGGATGATCATTGCCAACTCTAGATCATGTGTCACATAGTTCTACTTGTCCTCATTTAGTTTCCTCGACTCATAGCATACTACCTATCCTTGCTGCATCAAAACCCCACCAAGTCCTATTTTGTAGGCATATGTATATACCATGAACTCTTTGTCTAAATCTGCAATCTTTAGAACTGGAGCATTCTTCAACAACTGCTTCAACTGCTCAAAACTTGCAACACATTCCCCTGTCCATTCAATTTTTTTTTCCTTTCCTCTGCAATGTTGTAATAGGATAGGAAATTTTTGAGAAGTTCCTAATGAACCTCTTGTAATAACTAGCTAATCCCGTGAATGATATGATCTCATCCACATTCCTAGGAGCTAGTCATTCCATGATAGCTCTTATCTTTTCCGGATCCACTGTTATGCCTTCCTAGGAGACAACATGTCCCAAATAATGTACCTCTATCTAAAAGAAAAAATCATGCTCTCTTAGCAGTCTTAACATTATTATTAAGTGCTTAGCATTCTCTTCCTCATTCTTAGAATATATCAATATATCATCAATGAATACAATCACAAACTTATCTAGATAAGGATGCAACACACTATTCATCAAGACCATAAAAGTAGTTGGAGCATTAGTTAAACCAAAAGGGACTACAACAAACTCATAAGTTCAGAAAGTCATCTTTTAAATTCCCTCTTCTTTGATGCGTACATGATGGTCTCTTGATCTCAAATCAATCTTTGAGAACACTGTTGCTCCCTCCAACTGGTCAAACAAAGCATCAATCCTCGACAATGGATACTTGTTATTAATTATCACCTTATTCAACTACCTATAATTAATGCATAACCTGAGAGTACCATCCTTCTCCTTCACAAATAATACAGTTGCACCCCAAGGTGAAACATTTGGCCTATTATATCCTTTTGTCAAGCATTTCCTTCAACTGAAACTTCAGTTCCACTAATTTTGGGGTGCTAATCTTGTACGATGCCTTCGATGCTGGTGTTGATCCTGGAATTAACTCAATAGCAAATTCCACTTCCCTATGAGGTGGTAAATCTAAGATCTTTGGTGGGAATACATCTTGAAGTTGTTGCAAAACTAGGTACCTATTGAAGACCTCAACATCCTCAACATACTTAACTTTGTCACTGGGTCACTGGAAATATGCACTATATACAAGACACACCCTTTCCTGTGACTACATTTTTCTTGCATAGTTGTAACCATTCTAACCAATATTTCCTTCTTCTTAACCTATAATATTCTTTATTCCCCATTGTCATCCAAGCACTCAATAGCCTTATCATAGTAGTCCACCTTAGCTTATGAAGATACAACCGAAACATACCCAAAAACATATTGTATGATCCCAAAGGAAGTATATTTAGATGCACTAGTGTAGGCATTTCGTTCAACTAAAATGCATAAGATATTACACTGTTATGAACTATTTTGTTTGTACCTATATCTAACTACACTAACCAAGATTTTACAGGTACTTCTTTATTCAAACTGCACTTATCCACTAGGTCATGGTTAACATAACTATAATTAGATATAGGATCAAGCAAAATAGAAACAACTTGATCAAAAAGATTACCATCCATCTCGATAATAGATGCATGATGATCATCTTGCTTGCTATCCAATGCTACATAGATCCGTGGAATACTCTATCCAAATTCCCCCACTGTTTGTGCCTCCTAAGCACTATGAATATGCGGTCTTCCACCTTGATGTTGTGGACAATGTTTCCCATGATGATCCTTTGCTCAAGTCCAACACTCTAAAGGCTTCCGACCCTCACCCTTGTTTTTCTCCTAAGACTAAAATCACTGTCCTCTGTCAACTGCATTTAACTTCTGTGCGGTGTTTTATTTTCCTTATGATTTGTATCCTTTGTTTTTTCTCTCTTCTTAATAAACTTTTCCTTATTCTTGTCATTACCTTTCCAATCCTGCTTAGATTTATACATGTGCTTTGATTTCTCATAACATTGTTTCAACTTTCTAATGGATTCCTCCAATGATCTAGGCTCATCAAGCTCAATCCTGTCTTTGAATGCTATCAGAAACCCACAGATGAATCTCTTAATCTTTGCTTTATCCTCCTTTAGATAAGGCACATACCTCAATAACTCCAAGAAATAGCTAGTATACTCCTCATTGGTCATAGATCCCATATTCATCTCATAGAATGCCTTTACCCTGTCATCATAATACCTTTTAGACAAATACTTCTTCTTGAAAAGTCTCTCGAGCTAACTCCAAGTCAATTCCTCTTCTCGAATGCCTCTGACATTCTTTACATCTTCCCAACAAATGTGTTCTTTACCTTTAATACTGAAAGTGGTTATCCTATATTTCATGTTTCTTTAATAGTCATGCAATCTAAAGAATTTATTCATCCCAAGAAATCAAGCCTATGCATCATGTGACTTCTTCATTTCTTTGTCAAATGTAGTTGTATTTTATTTCTTGAATTCTTCTAGAAACTACTTCTCACTCCTCCTGTACGAGTGGTGACGGTGATGTCCATGTTGTCTCTTTGAACTAGAAATGGAATGAAATCCATGGACTTCCAGGTAACACCCGACCATAAATTGAGCTAAACCAAATCTCTCTTTCAGCCAATCTCCCCCATGTCATATTCCAAGCATGAATGTGGGATCTCATGGGATAACCACAATAAAACCAAACTAGGGCTTCCAAAGGCCAAACAACCTCAACCCTCAACCAGTGATTCCACTTCACAATTAGACATTACTAACCATCACCAGATTAGTCTCTATACAAGTTGTCCAGGGCTCTACATAATTTTTTCCAACCCAACTCCAAGACTAGTAACTCAACCCACACCTACTGTAGGGATCTAGATTGTTTTTCCAACCAAGGCACTAGGACTAGTAACTCAACCCACCAAGAGCTCTAAAGTGTTTGTCCAACCAAAGCTTCTAGGACTAGTAACTCAACCAATGTTGTTCCAGGGATTCTAGAGAATTTGTCCAACCAAGGCTCTAGGGACTAATAACTTAACCCACAACCATAAGGAACATAAGCACCAATCAAAAAGCAAATGGGAAAACCCACAACACCATGGCTATCTGGGGAATGGAAGGGCTAGAAAAACCCACTTTCAATCTAGGAAATCCTCCATTAAAATGACAACTCATATGTAAGAAACCACATGCATGCACCATGTGTGCCAAAACTAGTAAGTAAACCATACATGCAAGTCAACACCTATAGATCAATCCAACTATAAATGTTGATCCCACTATCCCTTTACGCTTTCTTACTTTCCTTTTCCTTATTTCTCCAAATCCAGTGTACTCCAAGAATGATCTAAGGTTTCTCTAAGTGCGCAAGAGTGTGAGGGAGAGAGAGAATAGAAGAGAGATGCAAGCTAAAATTGAAAAAAGGTTGTGGACTGATCCTCAAAAGCCTTTTTATCATTGAGGCCTCTATTTCGTCATTTTCCTCTATTTTTCCTTCAATTTTCCTCACACGCAATTTATGACCTTTTACCTTCCTTTTCTCCTATTTTTCCATTATTTTCATAAATAAATGTCAATTATTGCCTCTTTGATTTTTTCAATGCCTTTGCAAATTTCATAGTCACAAATTAATCACCAATGATCCTCGTGACTATGTTTTTTCCCAACATTTGGCTTGGAATACGTGTCCCATGACCTTGGTCTTAATTTTTCCTTTATTAACTTTATTACATGGATTTCTAACTAGGGATATTAGAAATTTTATGATGGATCATGATAAGAATGCTTGTAATGCATTATTTCTCTATATTTGATATGTATTGGGATGATTCTCATATTTGTGATGTTATGATATGGGGTTATATTGACATGTGGTTCTATTTATTATGTGATACATATAAGTTTATGTTGTAACTTATGCCATGGCATATCAGGATGTGAAGCATGTGGTTATTGGATGCAAATTTTATGACATGCATGACTCAAGGAAAGTTTTACTATTCAGAATGTTGTGATAATGATGTTGTATACTCATGATGGATATGGTATGCATGACGTCGCATATGTATTATTTCTTATGATGTTGTGATTATAACTAACACATTGGTTATATGTTGATATGTGGTGATTGACTGGAAATCCATAAATGGGCCTACAGGGTTAGTTTATTTGATGATCTCGTGGGATCCCATACTTACAAGGGAGAATATGTAACACCATATGGGTTGGGGATAGGCTCAATCAACACTACTTATGTCAATGGCTATTTTGTCTTGTATAGCTCTTGATGTATAACTCTTCAAGGGCTATCAGATGATCTTGAGGAGGTCGAGTGTTTGATATTGGATTGGGATGTCAAAGTCCAGAAGTGTGTGTAGGACTTTGATGCACAGGGTTGTGCACATTAATGGTTGTGGAGTGAGTTGGGTTAGCCTTTCGAGATGCTTGGAGTATTGGGCCAGGTGTATACCTTTGGTCAAATGAGGTTTTATCCTTGGGGTGAGCCTTGGGGCTATGTGTTGAAAATAGTATTGAGAGGGGCACTGAATCAGTATTATCTGGTCAATTAATTTCTTTTCAAACCCAGAACATATACGCTACTTCAGTTAGAGAAAACCGCGTATATACGCCACTAGAGATAAGGAAACCCGCGTATACCATGTAGACTTATACTTTAATATATTCTACAGATGTTGAAACTTAATCTGTACATCATAATCATATAAACAGTAACCAGGAATAGTAAAATAGAGCAGAAGAAAATCACACACAAGAACACAAGATATAAGGTGGAAACCCAATGTGGGTGAAAACCACCTACTGCAATATGTCTCTATCTTCCCAATTAGAAACTTCTTTTTACCATGATTCTGTACTGGTGCAGTCCTTTACTAGTACACAGGCTGCAACCTGCAGAGAGCTACAACCCTCTCTTTTCTTCTAGGGTCCACGTTTCATAAATTTTCAGACTGGATCCAATCATCAAACAATCTCTTTTTCACCCATTAGTACTGAATCAAATAAACACTTCTCTGACTACTATACCTAGAACACAGTAATAGTAATCACACACCAATTATGAACCCAAAACACTGTAGCTAAACAGCAGAAGTAGCTAAAACAAAATTCAAAAGACGTATGCTACTTCACTATTGAGAAACTTGCGTGCATACGCTTCTGCGTTGAGACCAACCTGCATATACGCTTCTTTCACTTGCAGAAACTCCATGTATACGCTTCTTCATCGAGACCAACCTGCGTATACGCTTCTTTCACTTGCAGAAACTGCATGTATACGCTTCTGCGTCGAGACCAACCAGCGTATATGCTTCTTTCACTTGCAGAAACTGCGTGTATATGCACCTCACCTTCACTGAACCTGCGTACAGATCTATAAAGGATAATTCACTCTTTCAATCATTCAGACATTAGTTAACCCAGATTATCAGATTTATAGATCAAGCGTGTGCCCCATAGAATAGCTCAAAATCATACAAAGATACTATCTTTCAAGCCTTAAGATTTTGACCCATCAATAGAACTTATCCTTCTCCTTGTGCTCAGGTTCCTTCTTCATTCAGATCCAGATCTGCACCATAACCCAATCACAGTATTCCAGATCTAGCACTTTATCAGATATTCAATAATTCAGATAGTACCTTGCCAAATGATCTCCTTCGTCTTTTACAGCCTTAGGCCTTTCACAATACCACGGTCCAAAAACCATAACAATTCAATACCATGGACCCAATAGTTGGGATCAACACTTATGATGAGATACCATGGCCCAAAACCATAGGTTCAAATACCAAGGACTAAATACCACAGACCAAAAATAAATTCTCCCATATGTACGCACTTTTCCTTGCACGAAAGTGCATGTATATGCATACGTGCGTTGGGAACGTCCAACCCGTGTGTATACGCGGATTCGTTAAGTTGAACCTGTGTATATATTATTTCCTTCATTCTGAGAGCCTAAAATGTGATCTGTCATTAGAGTGATTTGCCATCAAGGACAACACCTGTGCCATGGCACCAAACCTGTGCAATAATTCCAACAATCTCCCCCTTTGGACTTGATGGCAACCCTAAGATCCTCAAAGTCATTCTCCCCCTTTGTCATCAAGGGCAAAGGGTTGTGCTCCCCCTTAGTACATGCTGAAATCTCTGCTCTACTGAGCTAAACATGCTCCCCTTGACTGTAGGCAAGATTTGCAAAAAAATGTTTTTTAAAAAGAACCATGAATTACACATCATAAATGACCTTCTTATCACCAAAAGACTCTATACATACATCCATCACCCAACCAAGTGGTGATCATCCATCCAACCAAGTGGGGATACATTAGAAATTTACATATGACAACCAATTGCATGACATCATTCATCCCAAGCATAGTGGGGAAACCATAATAGACCGTTACATGACCTTGATAAAAAGAAGATACACATGACATAGAGACAAAATATCTAGAGCAAGACTTTGAAAGTCATCAATAACTACTATCAATAGCATCTGCCAATCATTATTCAGATTAGCAACCATGTTCTCTTTATGTTCTTCCTCTGCATGTGTTCCACTTGAAACCAAACAACAGTTGTGAATTTGAACCAAAAGCTTCTAAGGTAATGCCAACAATGCATCATTAGAAGTTTATCTACTCCCCCTGAACCTGTGCCAGATGGTCTCTGTCAGACCCATATCAGACTATCTTCAACCATAGTCTTTCCCTACTGATATCCTTCAAACCTCCATCTACGCGACTGTATCTGCATAAACTTGTGTATGTACGCGGATCCTCCTCATCTAACTCACATACAACAACTTTTCTCTGAAATAGATAAGTTTCAATAGTAGGATGAAGCATCAACTACTCCCAGCTTCTGTATGAGGTATTCAAATGTTTCCCTAGGCAGTGGTTTGGTGAGTATATCAACAACTTGTTCCTTAGAAGGAACATACTCCAACTTGACTTTTTATCCCATCACTTGTTCCCGAAGAAAATGATATTTGATAGGTATGTGCTTGGCCTTTGAATGCATGACTGGATTCTTTGAAATGCTGATTGCACTTGTATTATCACATAAGATGGAGATAGGTGGAGTACAAGTGATTTGATAATCCTGCAAGGTTTACATCATCCAAAGGATTTGGGTGCAACAAGATGCAGCAACCACATGTTCTGCTTCAACTGTAGATAATGCAATAGAACTCTATTTCTTGCTGAACCAAGATACTAATCTGGAACCGATAAAGAATGCAGGCCACTAGTGCTTTTTCTGTCATCCACACTTCCAGCCCAATATACATTTGTATAAGCATGAAGAGTGAGATCCGCATCTCTAGGATACCATAGGCCATAGTTTTGAGTTCCTTGAAGATA
>APFE030146953.1:135026-149946 GCA_000404065.3 Pinus taeda
TGTCTGTTTTTCTTGTTCATGCTCATTGTTTTATGGTACTGATATGCAAAAATAATTCAAAGTATAAATAAGGAAGAATTGTTAAAAGGACTAGATAATACTGATTCACCCCCCCTCTCAGTATTATTTTCAACAAAATGATCTCCTTCCTCTTTTATAGCCTTAGGCCTTTCACAATACCACGGTCCAAAAACCATAACAATCCAATACCATGGACCCAATACTTGGGATTAACACTTATGACGAGATACCATGGCCCAAAACCATAGGTTCAAATACCAAGGACTAAATACCATGGACCAAAAATAAATTCTCCCATACGTATGCACTTTTCCTTTCATGAAAGTGCGTGTATACACATACGCGCCTTGGGAACATCCAACCTGCGTGTATACTTGGCTTTGTTAAGGTGAACCTGCGTATATATGATTTCCTTCATTCTGAGAGCCTGAAATGTGATCTGTCATCAGAGTGAGTTGCCATCAAGGACAACACCTGTGCCATGGCACCAAACCTGTGCAATAATGCCAACACTATGGTATAGATCGATGAGGCTTTATGCCTAGTTCAGAAAGTTAGGAAAAAGGACTTGTGGTTCCTTGGGATTTCCCCGGTCTTGGGAAAATTTCGATGCTTGGTGGTACACTAATTTAATAAAGGGTGTAGGGAAACATGAAGTAATAAATAAATAAGATAAATAAAATAATAAAATGTTAAATGATTAAGCTTAACTTAAGGACAAATTTCCTTAAAGAGTGAGAACATGTAATAATAAATAAATAATATTAATAAAAATAAAATTTACAATTAATAATAATAAAATAGATGAAATAATATTAATATATAAATAAATAAAACAATAAATAATAAAATAATATATACTAACACTTAATAAATAAATAAATAATGAACAAAAGATAATAATAGTAAATAAATAATAAACTAAATTTTTGAATAAAAAAGTAAGAATAAGTAAAGCTAACAAAAAATAAGGAATAAAATAAAGGAGAATTAAATTAAGAAAATTGTTGAATTGAGTAAAACTTAAGACAAAGAAATAAAAGTTGGCACATTGACACATGGATTTTGTGCATGTGGATTCCTTTCCATTTTGGGAACAATTTATTTTATTTAATGGATGCAAAGGGAGATGAGAAGCATTTATTCTTTCTACAGGAGAATGTTGTGAGGCAAAGGATTCTCTTGTAGTAGTTGATTGAGGGATCAGGGGTGGCCAACTGTAAAAATATTGTGTGCAACTCAGCCTATAGTTGGGTGGAGTGTCTTTCCCAAAACTTTGTTGCGGTCAATGTGATTCAAGTAACATCATGACACCATAATCGATAGTAAACCATCTTTGATCTACATGTAAGTATTTGTTTCTCGTGGTTTTCAAATATTGTATGCTAATCAGTTGAATAGTTGTGTCGATTTTAACAGCACCATTTGATGTAATTAGTTTACATATTTAATTTTGGGTCATTACAAATCTAAGCCCCATTATAACAAAGGTGCTTCAATTTCAACTAGTATAAGGGATAAAGGAGGAAGCTTTCATTTTCTAGCAAATAATTTATGCTCAATATATGTTTCCCCTCTTGCATTTGCTGCAGAAAATAATTTTGGCCAATTAAAATCGGTCTTCAAAATATTGTACTATGTATTTTTCCTTACATGATGTCCTCCACAAACTCCTTTATGATATTAATTAATTATTGCTTTAGACTCTTCTTTAGTAAAAAAATTCAATAGAATATATAAGAGATATTTCCAACATATATTGTCATCAATAAAATGATATTTAATTGTTTGTAATTTTAAAGATCTAAATTGTGATCTATCAAAATATGGTGGGCATTCAAAATTTTTCAAATGATAAACATTATCCTTGTACCATAATGATGAAGAAAAATTATGATGTACCTTAAAAAAGGTTCTTGTGGATTCTCACCCTTAGGTTTGGATATAGGAACTAGTGAAACCTACGAAATGAGATTTATTGAAAACAAATTGTATTTTGACTCAATCATCAATTTTTCTGGTCATTGCCCTTTGATTAACTTGGTAGGATTTATATCAGTGCCTTATATTTGAAATTTTACTATCCATTATCCTCTTCTTCCATCATTGTCTAGATGAGTTAAAACAACTTTAATTGCATTATTTCATACATATGCAATCATTTAGGAATGAAATATATAAGCTCTAAATGGTTTCAAATTCACTGCAAGTTCACAGGATGTTGGTCCACTAAAAATGGCTACCGGTTGTCTAAACCTTCATCATTGTTTTGAAATGAAATAAATTCTATAGTGTTTTTATAAGCAAAAGAGAAAATAATAAAATGCTTGCCATAATATAGAATAGCTAGAATTGGTGCTTCTATTAAAGCCTTCTTGTTTGGGTAAATAGGGTATTCCATACAGGATGAACACCTTCCCACTCATACAACTAGATCAAAATCACAATGGAAATATTTTTATGTGGTTAAAATCCTTCGAGAGGGAAAAAAATCGATAACCCCAACCAATGTCCACTTGAGGTAATTTTATTAATGCATAAGAAAATATGTTACATCAATCATTTCTCACAATTGATTATCATCCATGACCCTTGATGCCCTTTAAATAAAGTTCATGGACCAATCAATTGTTCAACCATAGTTAAAAAATCATTAGTATTAAGGATAATATGAGTCATCAGATCACTCTATATCCAAAAAATTTCATGACCATTGGATTACAATACAAATAATGCATACTAAAGAAACACACTTTCACATATTCAACCAAGTTGAACTTTACCAACTCCTAAGTGTCTAAATATCCTAACATGCCCCTTAAGAAAAACTTGGGATAGGATGGAAGGATCTACAAAGGTGACACAATAGGAGAAGGAAGGATAATAGAGCCTATTCCCACTCAATGATAACTTCTAGAACTCCTAACATACATCAAGGTTTAGAAAAAAATTACTTTTGTAATATATTTTGTGAAAAAATATCTTCCTTAATCATCTATAGGGAAAAAGTGCAATTCAATAACTCAATCATGAATGAATTTCTTTATGAAGTGCATTTATATCTCAATGTGTTTTTTCATTGATGTTAAACAACATCCTTGGCAAGTTGGATGAGAATCTAATTTTCACATTATAAGGGACGTTTTTGCTGGAATCAAAACTCTTAAAGGATATGTCAAAGACATAAGATTTCTTGACTTTCATTAGCCACTACCTGATAGTCTACCTCTTTTCAAGAAAGAGCAATAGCTTGCTTCTTTTCACAAGCCCAAGTGACAAGACTAGAACCAAGAATGAAAATGTAACGAGTAGTATACTTTGAATCATCAGGCTTTCTAGCCCAATATGAATTAGTGAAACCAACCGACAAGGGAGTCCCCTCCGAACTATAATGTATCCCAACCTGAATTTTATCCTAAATATATCGAAGTATCATTTTTTTTTTTTTTTTATTTCCAATGAATTTCATGCGGGGCTTACATATACTGACCAATAAGACAAACAATAAAGGAAATATCAGGATAGGTATAAGATAAATATAAGAGGCTTCCAACTAACTAATGGTACAAAGTGGCATCAACTTTAAGTATAGTGCAAGTAATAGTAATTTTGACTCCATATTGAAAGGTAGAAGGGGCTATCTTATAATTTGTTATGTGAAAACAATGAAGGTCACATTCATACTTATATTGGGAAATATAAATTCCTTCCTTGATTTGCAATACTTGGATGCCAATAAAATAATGCAAATATCCTAAATTTTTCATTTCAAAGTTCTTCCGAAGGCTTGATGTCACATAGGTTAAAAGCTTAGGGTCACTATCAGTGAAAAAGTTCATCAACGTAAAGAACAATTATTGTGAGATGGATTCTTACTTTTTTGGTGTAGATAATGGGGTTAGAATGACATCTATAGAATCCAATGTCAAGAACAAATCTATCCATTTTTCATGGCAAGCTCAAGGATCTTGTTTAATACCATAGAGAAATTTATTAATGTGGAAAACAATATTGTAGTTACTTTGATCATAGTTGCTAGGTTGTTCCATGTAGATTTTTTATCGTAGATCCCCATGTAAGAAGGTGGATTTAACATCCATCTAATGGATCTCCCATGAACGACTGGACAGCATGAACAACTGCCAAGGCTAATTTCTTAACCAGAGAATAGTGTAGTTCAGGGCCTACCAAGCCTCGACTCAAGTAGTAAATCACATGCTTCGTGAGAGAATCATCTTCCTAAACTAGAACCATACCTATGGTTGATTCTGCAACTGCAAGATATAAAAGGAAATCTCTACCATAATCCGGTGGACTCAAAAGCAGGTTAGAGATTAACGCCTGCTTCAAGGCATCAAATGATCGTTGCGCAAATTCGTCCCATAAAAATGGAACTCCTTTCCTTAGCAAACAGATAAATCCTTTATTTATCTCAGCATAGTTCGCTATAAACCATCTCAAGAAATTTGCCTTCCCCTGAAGACTTTGAAGTTATCAGATGGAATACGGGGGAGGCAACTGAATTATTGCCTCAAGCTTGAAGGGATCAACTTGAATCCCTTCATTTGATACAATTAACCCTAACAACCAACCAAATGTAACCGCGAAAACACACTTATTTGGATTTAACTGGATCTTGTAAAATTGACATCTCTAAAAAACCAACCGAAGGTGACTAGGATGATTGATTCTCTTTCGAGAATGAGCAGCGAAATCATCCAAGTATGCTTTTATGACATGCTTGATCTCATGGAAAACATATGACATGGCCCGCTAGAATGTAGCTCCAGCATTTTTAAGACCAAAAGGCATCTTTTTGTATGCAAAGGTACCTTAGGGACATATGAAATGTGTCTTATGTTGGTCTTATGGACAGATAGATATTTGATTATAACTGGAGAATCCGTCCATGAAGATAAAATCTCATTACCCACACATTCATCAACTATCTGATCAATAAACAGTGTGGGGTAATTATCTTTTGGATAAGCTTTGTTCAAATCCCTTAATTCAATGCACACGCAGATCGTTCCTTGTTTTTTATCAACCGGGACTAGATTAGAAACCCAATTTGTTAGAGGAATAGGGTATATGAAACCTGCCTTGAGCAACATTTCTACTTCAGCTTTAATAGCTGCTACTTTCCTAGGATTGACTAGCCGAAGCTTCTAATGAATCAGCTTAGCATTTTCATACATCTTGATATCATGTTGAACAATGGATGGATCAATACTAGGCATTTCTTAATAAGACCAAGTGAATACATCCCAAAACTCTTTAAAGAGGTTGGTGTAAATTTGAATCTCTTCAAGGGAACACTCGACTCTGATGAAGACATTTTCTATCACATTAGGGTTCCTAGAGATGTTTATTGGTACAGTTTTTGTAATGACCAACATATTAACTTTGGCACGGATGTGTACTAGATCCAAAGGGTTTGAAGCCGTACAAACATTGCTAGTAAGAAGATTGGAGAACCTGGATTCGATTTCCTACAATGGGGAAATAAAATATGAACGATGGTGTAAATCTTCCCAAGGTCGATCTACACCTGTCATTACTTCTAAGATTGCTTCCTCAGATGGTAAAATCGTATCTAAGAAATCCATAGCAGAAGTAGAGTCAAGGGTCCAAGCTAGGGCCAAATCACCATCTAACTCTTCCTCTTAAAAAGGAGTAGGATGTTCGTCTGCAGAATTAATGATAAACTGATACCTAAGCTCTACGGTAGACATAGGGAATGCCATTCCACCTACTTGTCCTTCATCTAATGTGGTTGCAGGCAAAGGCAAGGTCCAAGGGTTTGAAAAATAATGAGTTCGCAAGAACTCTTCCCGTGAAGACTCTTTGGAGGACGAAATGGCATTGATTCTAGCTATAGGAGTAGGAAGATCAAATGTACCCATCAATGAAGAATATATCCCAACTCATAGATTCTCGATAGGTTGACGAGGGTTATCCACCAACGAAATAGTAGAATCCGAAGTTTCACTAAGGTCAACTGGAGAATAATCCAATTGATAAACCTTAACAATTTTCCCTTCATAAGGAAAACAAAAGACTCGAAGTAGAGTCGAAACTATGACATCCATTTCATAAATCCAGTTCCGTCCTAAGAGGAGATTGTAATCTAGGTTGGCATCAACAATTTCTACTTCGATATTAACGACCTTTCCTCCAACACATATAGGAAAGGTGCGGATAATCTCGTGTGGCCTATGAGAATGCTCGCCAAATGTTGTCAAGAGAGTGGGTGAATGAACAGCTGAAGGCGATCCAATGGCCTTCCAACATGACATTGACATTATGCATGTGGAAGCTCTCTCATCTATAACTATTCGAAAAATATTAGTTTTCTGGTAAGTAGACTTTATTTGAAAAGACATATCATGAGGAAGTATCTTTTTGACATTGATCATGTCAGAAGTGAGCACTAAAGAATTGTTTGGATTGACTGCCCCGATTGCTAAAAGCAAAGCACTTCATTGAGTAGGACATGATTGGAGTACCTCTAAAGTAGACATAGCACAAGGACTTTGAGCGAGATCCTCGATAATGGAGTAGTTCTGAACTACCCTAGCATTAGGGTTGATAGTTGTGCCCTTGGCGAAACCTTTCAGTATCGAAGGTATAGACTTGACAGAGGGTTGCTCAATATGAAGGGGATCCGTAGCTCTGGGAATAGATTTATCCTTAGATGTTTCTGCTTCACCATAATCCCATGACCACGTAGCCACATTGACATTAGAAATCATCATGAAAACATTTGAGGAATTACCCCCCTCCTGGTTTCCCCCAACAAAGGTACCAAGGTTTGGGTTTGCGCCAACAAGTAAATGTTGCCCTTGGTGGAAAGGGTTAGTTAAGACAGCTTGGGAGCTAAAAGACCCTTGCTGCACTAACAAGTGCTTAGCATCTTGAATTCTCAGGTAGAGATGAGTCAAATGATCTCCACTGCATAACTTGCATGGAAATTTAACTTTCTTCTTAGACTCTTTTCCACCCTCACCAGCACCATTGTCAGGTTTGTTCGCATTACCCTTCCCATCCTGATTCTTCTTTTTACCTCGTCCATTCTTCTTCCCATAATAATTTTGATTTCCTTTGGGGTTAGAATCCTGAACGACGTTTATGGAAGAAGGTTGAGAAGTTGTAGGAGTATACAGTGCAGCCTGATTGGAAGAAGCAGTTTGTAGAGACAATTGCTGCAATTGACTCAGAAGGTTCACCGCATTCGCATCAATCAATCCAATGATACCATTAGCATGCGGGCCTGGCTTTGATTTGGATATATCAACTATGGATCTAGGAGCATCAGGCAAGATCTTCTGAAGAGTCCCATACTGAGAATATATCAGTTCTAACTGCTAGGCGTGAAATATAGCTTGCTCTTCGGAATAAACTCCAAACATAGAAACATCCTTGGAGATCTTGGGTTGTAATGATTTTAAAAACCATTCGAGATGGAATTCAGGTGGAATTTCATCTTTAATGAGCCTCTTTCTCTGTCTCCATTCCTGGATATGATCCGAAATGTGAGTAGCCATGTCTTGATGAAAATTGGCCAGAAGTTCAGTTACGGATTCGTAGGGGATAGGTAACTGAAAATGGTTTAAGAATATGTTAGACAAATCGGTGAAAGATGTAAAGGTTACCGCTAGCAACCCTATATACCACTTAGTCGCATTCCTAGTTAAAGTGCATTGAAATAGTCTCAACCTAATCGAATTAGGGAGTTATATGAACACCATAAATGGAATGTGGTTACATGGTCACCCGGGTCTTCACCACTCTTCCCTTCAAATGTTGGAATATCCAATGGAAGTTTGGTTGGGACTAGAGGCCAAGCCAGATTGTATCTGTTTGGATCATTCATCAACATAGTCAATCCTGGCAGATTAAGTGTGGCCAAAAAAGGAAGTCGTGGAGGACCTTGGGGATTCCACCCAGATTGGGCAGGATTCCCAAAAATATGAAAAGAATGACTTGGATTTTGAAAGGCACCAGGTTGCCCAAAGTAACTGGTAGAACCTACTAAGCCAAAAGGTGAACCATGTGGTCCAGCAAAACTCAGAGTTTGACCAACTCTAGCCAAAAAACCTTCGTAATCGGCAAAGTTTCCCCATAATGAATTATTGTAAGGAGCTGACAGCCCCTAATAAGGGTTCCAAGAATTAGCTAAGGGCGAAAAAATTCGAAATGAATTGACTGAGGAATATGGCACATTCCCTTGTTGGCCGAAAAACATATTCCCAAATCTTGTCCCACTAACCGCACGGTTAGTCCAACTCTAAAAGGGATTTCTACCTTGACTCGTGAAAGGAAAAGGCATAGATCCTACTGTCAAATTGGAATGTGGTATATGACCACTTCCAAAAGGGAAACCTTGAAAAGAAGCCAATCCACTCATCATGGACGTGGAGGCAGTTGATGGTACATTCAATGGAGCTGAAGGAATACCTTGAGAGGGCATTCCAAAAGGAAAGAATACAAAACTGAATGCATTGGCTTGAAAACTTCCACTCGCCAATGGAATGGAAGCAAACCCAAATAAGGATGTGCTAGTAGTAGACCCATATAATGATGTAGAGGGGATGGACATAGTTCCTCCCCCTTGTATTGACATGGGAGTCTGCATACTCGCCGCACTCGTGGTGGATGCCATGCTTCCAGCAGTGGTCATCGAAGGGATAGACGTGCGTGGACCTGGGCTTGAAATCCTGTGTGTCGAAGTTACAATGTATAATAATACGTCTGGATGATCATAAGGGAGAGGAGAATTCAAAGCCGCAATCGAATCTGAGAGCTCTTCTACCTAAATATTATCTTCTGTCTGGAAGAGCACTTGAAAAAGAACTAGTGTGTTCCTCTCTAGCTCTGTAGTAGTACCAGGTATATCTTGTACATTGATGCCCACAAGTGGAGGATCAATCTCTGATGCACCAGCTACCACTAGTTGAAAACCACTGGTAGAAGCGGTCCTACGCCTTCTAGGAGAAGGCTCTAGACTCGCAAGTGAAAGCCCACGAAGTCTACGGGACTGTCTAAGTCATTGGTGAACTACTTTGAATTATTTTAATAAGATCTACTTAAAGACTCATGAAAATTGAAAGCTAGGCTGACTAGGAGCATAGAACACACACTAAAAATGTCCCTAAAGAATTCAACAGTCAAAGAAATTCCAAGTATTTCTGCTCTGGGTGATTAGGACCAGACACCAAAATATAATAAAGTGAGTAATAAGGACCTTCAAAAAATATACTGGGGTAATTACACCTCATATTTACTAGCGAAGGTATTAGGGGTAGCTATGTTGACCTCCAGACAATAGCCTTTGCTGATGCAAGCCCCAACCTTCGCAAGGGTTCCCTCTAGAAGTACCACTGAATGTGATGCAACGTCAACCTCAGGTGCCACAGGATTCTCCTCCGCAGCCACTTGTGTAGATCCCTAGGATTGGCAACTAAAGATACCAACTAGTATCAGAAGTCGTGTAGAACATTTGTGAGGTAAGATATGAAAAGTAATAGCGGGGGTCTCTCTCATCCTTATCTTCACAAACCCTCGTGCTTAACTCCCAGTCACGGACCTTTCCTGCTCTCCTTAACGTTATTGGATTTCACTCTTTTTTCAAACTTCTATGTTTCATAATTTAGAGTGGCCTTGGAGAGTTTACTCTCCTCTCCCCTAATCCAAGGCCCTAAATAAACCTAAAACTTGTTGGTGTATCTGATTGACAATATAAAAAGTTCTAGTTTATTTTATTAAGCACTTGATTTTAAGTGGTTGTTCTTTTTAAGTCAAAGGGACAATATGGAAGTGAAACTGATGGTGTTCGTATGATGCAAAAGAAATTAATGAAAAACTAACTTATATGCAATGCACTTGTTTGTTCTTCAGTGAAAAGCAACTTCTACTTGGGTTCTAAGAAACTTCTATAAAGCAAAATGTTTTTTCTTTTTCTTTGCTTATAGCAGACTTCATACTCACAAAAACTAAAAGACTATCAATGCTTTAATAATGCTAAAATACCTTAATGCAAAGTGTACATGACAATGGAAAATTCTATATTACTCTAAGAAGAGATGAAAGCAATTGTTTAAAATTTCCTAATAAGCCGACTTAAATATTTGAAGAGAAATCAAGTTTCACATACAAATTTCCCTCAAATAAGCAAGGCAAATCTTGAAAAAGTCACAATTAGCTTTCACAAAACCAAAGAAACCAAAATCAAATTCGGCAAAAGAAAGCAAAAACAATGTTTTTGAAGGACTTTTCTTTTTCAAGAAACAATAAAAACAACTTTTCAAAAGCACTCAAAATGCCACCAAAGACTCAAAGACCGAAAGAAAATCACAAGGAAACTTTGCAAGTTATCAATTCAACACGAATGAAAACTTGAACAAAATAGGTGTTTCAATTTGTAATAAATGATCCAAAAGCAGCAAAAAGAGCTTTGAGAAAACTGATCAAGACATTATGAAAGAAACACTTTTAAATTCATCAACAATAAACTTTCGAAAAGAAAGAAAAAGTGTATGGCCACAAAAATGACGGGAAGTAAAGCAAGAAAACCATAAAAATGAAGTTTGACACAAAGATTGAAAACAAACATCTGTTCTGGAAGATCATAATGATCAAGAACCTCTATAAGAAGCCTTGTGTGTTCAAACAAAAATCATAAACTCACTCAAAAGTAAACTGAGGCCAAAAACTTTTCAAAGAAGGAGAGAAGTGATAATTGTAAGCTCACTGAAAAATTAAAATCCGAAAACAAAGACTGATCACTAAGAAACCATACAGGCCAAGAAACAAATATTTCTGGATAGAAAGATTTGAAAAAATCATCCAAAAAATTGTATATGCAACTTTGTCCCTACACAGGTGTGTGTACACACGCTTCTGCCAAATGAAACTCACGTATATGCGGTTTCAGTTCATAGAAACAAGCATGTGTACACTTCTGTAAACATAAAAAGGTGTGTATATGAAGTTTTACAAGAAAAATAAAAAATGAGGCCTAATGAAAAAGATCAAACTTGAAGTCTGAGTTCCTACAGGAGCAGACAATACAGTCGCAGCAAGCCAACTAAGAACTGAGCGTTGATTGGCACTAAATAACCCAAACTAGGAATAACAAAATTCTTATCCCCATTGGAGTCACCAATTCTGTTAAGGGAATAAGTCCCCTAGGGCTTTGGGTTAAAACCCTAGCAGAGCAGGAGTAACCTACAACAAGAAACAAGCATTCAACTCAAGCAACATGCTTAAACAAACTAACTATGCAAGGATGAACATACTTGGATGTCCTTCTTTTGGGTAGTTTCAGCCAAGGTTTGAACCCTTTGCAACTCCTAATGATCTTCGAACCTGCAAATAAACCAATTCGAATACACATAGCGGCATATAGATAAAACATTTTAATGTAACCAACTTTATATCATATAAGTAGATGGTTAGTTATACATCAAAATATTCATTCATATATAAACCAAAACAATAACATCTAATGCTTAAACAAAGTTGTTATCAAGAACAAGACAACATTTCTTTTTATTATAGAAAACTATAATAAAAACATGGAAAGAGTTCACCTGAGTCTTCCTCTTCTAGCTCCAAGTGGAACCGTTCGCTGGGTCCATCCAGTCCCAATCTTCAACAACCTCCTTCCATAAGCAATACCATGATATCTCCAAGCATGTGAGAGAATATCAACACTCAAGGAAACAAGGGTTTCCTAAACTTGGGGAAGTGCTTGAAGCACAAGGATTCTTTAGACTTAATTAGGAGATAATCTTAGTATAGTAATTCTATCCTTTCTCTCCTCCTTAAGGCCTTCCCATTGAAGTATTTTTATACTTCTCCCAAATTAGTTTTTAAGTTGGGAAATAGTTGTGAACAATTGGTTCATGTGCACTAGTAGGTAATCAACAAGTAAAACCCATGATATATGCCCATAGTTAAGACAATTTAATCTTTTAAGTGTTTCAAAACATATACGTGGGTTGGCTATATACTGACCCGTGTGTACACACTTTTAACACAGGGCAAAGTAGAATATAGGGAGTAAAACATTGTTTTTAAAATATTTGGACCAAGTCTGGAAGGAGGGGATGCCCTAGGCCCTAAACCAGGCATCACAAATACCAAGGGTGATATGTGGAGCTATAAAAAAGTAGATGGAATTCATTTTGGTGACCGTGACAAAGGTATTTTCAGGCCAGGCAGTAACTCCATAAGGAAAAAATGATTCGTGTGTTCTATTCCATCAGGTAGGTCTTCATTATATACATGAGGGAGACACTGTTCAGTTCATCTCCCAATGACTGTTCATATTTCTTATTTATCTATTTAAATAAATTCACCCAATCACAAGGATTAGGTGTCAACATTCCAACCCTTAATCTAAAAGGATGTTGGTGAGTCCAAGCATCATTCTAAATTGTTCAAGCTTTCTCTTCCAAGCACTTTGGTGAAGATGTCTGCAATTTGCTCATTTGTGGAACAATGATGGAGATGGATTGTTTTGGCCTCAACATGATGTCAAATCAGATGATATTTAGTATTGATGTGCTTCATTCAATCATGGAACTTTGGGTTCTTGGCCAACTTTATTGCAGAGGTATTGTCAATCATGAGTGGAGTTGATTGTACTTGTTTTACTTGAAAAACTTCAAGAATTTTCCTGAGCCAGACAATTCTTTTGTTGCTTCAGCTGCTGCCACGTATTCTTCTTCTATTGTGGAATCTCTTGGAATTGATTGTTTGTGTGATCTCCAGGAGACAACTCCTAATCCAAGACTCATAGCATATCCTGAAGTTGATAACCCAGTTTCTTTGTCTCCATCGAAGTCAGAATCAGAGTATCCAATGAAGCTAAAGTCGTCCATCTGTGTATACTTGATTCCAAAGTCTTAAGTTCCCTTCAAGTAACTTAGAACTCTTTTTACAGCAGACCAATGTCCCTCACAAGGCTTTTGCATAAACCTGGAGAGGATTCCAACATCAAATGAAATGTCTGGTCTAGTAGTAGTTAGGTAGTTGAGACTTCCCACAAGCTATCTATACTTTGTTGCATCCTCAAACTCTTCTCCTTCAATAGATGTGAGCTTTAAGTTTTGTTCCATTGGACTAGTAAGAGCATTGCACTTTGTCATGCCAAACCTGTTCAACAGATCTCCAATGTATTTCTTTTGAGAAAGAAATATGGACTTCGGATGTTGGGTTACTTCAATGCCAAGATAGTAATGAACATAGCCCAAATCAGTCATTTCAAAACTTTTCCCCAATTCCTTCTTTATGTATGCAATGTAGCTTTCATTATTCCCTGTCATCAAAAGATCATCTACATATACCACAACATATACAACTATTTTTCCAACTTTCTTGACAAATAATGTTGCATCATCAAGATCATAATGTTTTAAATTGAGTTTTAGAAGATGCTTAGTTAGTTTTTCATACCAGGCTCACGGTGCTTGTTTGAGGCCATACAAGGACTTCACTAGTTTTCATACTTTATTTACATGTCCTTTCATAGCAAATCCTTCAGGCTGGGACATAAAAACATTCTCTTTTAGATCTCCATTTAAGAAAGCAGTTTTTACGTCCATTTGGTGGACTTTCCAACCATTCTGAGCTGCTAGTGCAAAGAGTGTCCGGATGGTAGACCATTTTGCTGTGGGGACAAAAGTCTCCTCATAATTGACCCCTTCCTTCTATGCAAAACCTTTTGCCACAATCCTAGCTTTGTCCTTTTCTAGTGAGCCATCAACTTTATACTTTTTCTTGTAGACCCACTTGCATCCAATTGGTTTGATTCCTAATGGAGGATCAACCAGCTTCCAAGTGCCCTTCTTTATGAGGGCATCATACTCCTTTTTCATTGCTTCTTTCCATTCATAATGAGAAGCAGCTTCTTTGAAGGAAGTTGGCTCAAAATCTATAAACAAGTTCAATTCACAATCATAAGAAACATCCTTATTAGCAGGTGAATTAGAGTCATCCACATCACCTCCATTTCGCCGGTTTGAATTTTTAGTTCTTGTCTTTCCAACTTCATCGGGATGAACACTTTCAAGTGTCTTTGTCAACCACTTTGGGGGGCCTTTTTCAGATGGTCCAGTCTGCTCCGTTGATTGAGTTGGCACTGAATCAAGATTGAGTCTCCCAATTCTATCAATCACATCACTTAAAGCATCATCTGTTGTTGGAGTTTCATGCGGGGGAGAGTGTTCTTTAGAAGAAGATTCCACATGTTGATCTAGTATAGTAATCCCACCTTCAAGATGTGGAATCTGATTATCGAATTCATGAAATTATTTTCTTTTGAAAATCTATCCAAGCAATCAAGTTGCCACTCAACAACATTGTCAATTTTGGATGATTCAAGAAAATTTACATCTCTAGATACAACAAACTTCTTATTTACTTCATCATAGAGGTGGTATGCTTTGGAGGTGTTTGAATACCCCAAAAAGATACAGTTACGACTTCTAGCACCGATTTTGTTTCTATGTACCTTTGGTATCAAGGCATAACAGGTGGAACCAAAGATCGTGGGATGCTTTACCAAAGGAACATGTCCATACCACATTTCATATGGAGTCTTGTTTCTTATAGCATTAGATGGACATTTATTCTTTATGTACGCAGCACATAGAACAGCATCAGCCCAAAACATTATCTTTACATTTTTGAAGAAGAGCATGGATCGTACCATATTTAAGATTGTCCTATTCATTCTTTCAACTACACCATTCTATTGGGGATTATAAGGCACATCTTTTTGATGTTTGATCCCATGTTGGCAAAGATAGTTTTCAAATTCATTTGATGTGTATTATTTTCCATTATCAGTGCGAATAGACCCAATATGAGATTGTGCATCATTTTCAAT
>APFE030146953.1:154860-170005 GCA_000404065.3 Pinus taeda
CGAGAGAGAGAGAGAGAGAGAGGGAAAATGATAGAGAGAGGGAGTAGGGAGACTTAGCGAGAGATAGAGTAAAATAAAGAGAGGGGAGGATTAGGGAAGAAAATAGAGAGAAATATATAAGGGGGAGAAACTGGGGAGAGAAGGAGAGAGAGAGAGAGAGGGAAGGAAAGATAAGGAGAGAGAAAGGGAGATAAATGGAGAGAGAGAGAGATAGAGAGAGAGAGAGAGAGGAGAAGGGGGAGAGGTGGCGGGGGTAGAGAGGGATGTAGGGGAGAGAGAGCTTGAGAAAGAGAGGTTTGTTGGAGAGACATACACAAGGGGGACAAAGAGAAATATAAAAAGGATATAGTAGGGAGATATATGATGAGGTGGGTGAGAGAGAGAGAGAAAGTGGCAGAGAGAGATGAGAAAATAGGAAAAGGGGAAGAGAGATATAAAGAGGGAGACATGTAAGGTGTGAGAAAGAGAAAGATATGGGGGAAGGAAGAGAGAGAAAGAGAGGGAAAAATATGTGGCAAGGGAGGGGGGAAGAGAGAGAGATGAGGAAATATATAAATGGGGAGAGAGATAGATGAGGAAATATATAAATGGGGAGAGAGATAGAAAGACATAGTCATAGGTCCAAAGTTATAGAAAAAAAGGATAAGGAAAGGGGGAGAGAGGGTAGGGAAACACGTGAACACTAAGAGAGAGAGAGGGACAAGGAAAGAGAGAGTGAGGAAGTTGTGATCTTTGGGAGAGATATGGGAGAGAGGGATACAGGAGGGACACATACACAATATAGAGAGATAGGGAAAGGGAGAGAAAAAAGGATGAAGAGGTGGGATGGGATGAAGGATGAGAGATGGGAAAGGAAGATAGATGGGTGAAGGAAGAAAAAGAGGGGGGGTTGAGAGAGAGGAGGGAAATATAGGGGGAGCAAGAGAAGGACCCAAGAAATTGTCACTTTAGCCTTTGTATTTGAGCCTGCACCCGAGTTTAACCAAATATAATAAGAGTTATTACTAGGAAGGAAAATGGTTTCTCTAGCACCACACACCCTTGTTGGACAAGCCCCATCAAAGAAACTGACATATGTTATTGGCTTGAGGGGACCTAACCTAGCTTTAGCGTTAATTAGCCAGACAAATCCCTACACTACTGGCCCTTTCAGCATCAACCCATGGAGTGTGAACCAAAGTCTCACCCGAAGCAGTATGGGGGGATGCTAGAACCAAGTTTCCACACCCTGAGATGGTTGTGATGTTGTTTAATTTCCTCCATCCCTTATTTCATGTAGGTTGCTTCGCTCTAGGCTTGCAAGATGAGCCCTCTATTCCAGCCTTCAATACCTCAAGTACTTTCACACTGTTATGGCAGCGTGTTATGCAGATTGCCCAATTGGTCTAAGGGACTTGCTTATGTTATCAAATAATTATAGTTAACACGACGTAAACAGATATTTGTAAATGCGTTGAATTATTCAATGTAATTGCATTCATTCCCACATCACATAAACATAATAAAGGAAATTCATAAATAACATATCAAGATGCATCAACATAAAAAAAGACACATAAATTGTAGAATATCTTTATTTATTAATATCTTCCAAGTGTTTACAAACTTTGTACACCCTGTGCACACCACTACAAGGGTCCACATACTCAACTATGGACTTCTACCCCAGGCCTCTGTGCACTCAGCTGCAGAGCCTCTACCTACACTACAACCCAAGACTTAGACTTATTACTTCAGAGCTACGACTCTCTTACATTCTTTGTCCTCAAAACTACTTAGAGATTAGCTCTTTTATACAATCATGTGGTCCATGGACCATGGGTAGATCTCTTACAGCTGACTTTACATTACAAAACTAAGGGCCGAATACCCTTTATGACACATGACACCTTCACTCTACACGACCACAAAATGCGGAGACTTTACAATTTTATTACAAAATTTGACTTGAACATGGGCTTTTAGCCCCAAAACTGCCCTCAGGGGATCCCGCTCCCAACAAGACCCCAACGCAAACATCATGACTCGCCCTTGAGTCACTTGATAGGCGCAAAGATCTTTGCACAAAGCTCATCCAGCTTGACTCGTATGACCTCAACCTCGGCCATGCATTGAGTTGTCCCCTGCTTCTCATCTTCCATTGTCTTCTCAATCACTGCTCCTACACTATTAGCTTGAAGCTTTTGTTGCATTGCTTTCAGAGTCACAAGCTTGCCTTCAATATTTCCTATGGCTGTGTAATCTTCCTCCAACTAGGGATTTAGTCTCCCCTTTAGCACTACTTCCGTATGCAACGTTGCGTCCACTTCTTCCTTCACTTGCTTGGCCTCCTACATCTTGGCTAGCCTCTGTGTGTTTGACAGTTCGTGTTGTGCACTAAACCTCATCATAGTGTTGTTGTAGCTCATGTGCTTTCGTCTCTAACCTTTGTATATTGGGGTCCTCCTACAAGCTTGTCAGGGCCTCAAAGGACTACTCAAACAACTACATGCAATCTGCTACTACACTATCCACCACCATTATTACCTTTGTGATAGTGGTCACCCACTATTCCTTTACTTCTGGTGGTGTTAAGGGCTAGGCCCTCAATTTTAGCTTGGTAATTTGCAGGTTCAGCTCCAACTGAACCCACACCATCTTGGTCCGTGTGTCATGCACCCCTGTGGACAACTTGTGGATGTGTACCTCGACTGGATCTTCCTCCAGGATGGCCAACTCTAGGACCATTCGGCATGCCTCCTCAATGACCTGCATAATCCTCTTGCTTTGATTCATTGCCTCAATCTCAGTGGTGAAGGCAACATTTCTCTGTAGGACCATATGTTTGTTGTTGATCCATTGGTCATTGATTATCTGGAGGGTGCAGTGCTCACGGGCCCTCAGATCTGCAATTATTCCATCTTGTAAGGGGTGGAGTGCTTTGCATAGAAGCACTGCTAGGTTCAACCCAACTCCCTTCAGGCCGTTGACATTGGGCCTGTCAGCCTCATTTTCAGTGGTCAGTTCCCGATTCGACAACACTATCACACTGGAAGCCTTCCTGCGCAGCATATCGACAACCTGTGAAGTGCTAATAGCCAAGATGGTAGACACCATACTAGCCTATGACACACGGGTTTGTAACTCATGCAACCCGGTTTGGATAGCCCGTAGGATGATTTGTTGCTAATGTTCAAATCGCTACATGGCTTCTGCGGTGACATCCCTGACTGTGTCACCAATATGATGTAAGTTGCCCTCTGTCAATGTGATAAGGCCAATGAGGTCTTTGTCGCCATTGATTTCTTCCTAGACCCTCCCTTCTCAAGCTCACTTGGGCACTTAATGCGAGCAAATGTCTCTTGAGGGTCTGCACCATGTCATTCTATTTCTTCCTCTTCTATCTCAGGGGAAGGAAACCTCATGCCTTGGTTAGAGCCACGCTCTGTTCCACTTGTCTACTTTCCTACCTGCTCTGCCAGGGCCTTATCGGTGGCTTCCTTTTTACTTTTCTCAACCAGTTGTGCTATCTTCAACTTGGCCTCATCCTCCTTCTTCTGCGTGATGCACTTGCTTCCACCCATCGCCAAATCTGTTATAGTGCTACACTCCGTCGGCCATTGATCAAGCACTCGATCAATGACGTCACCCGTGGCAAGATACAGAAAGTCGTAACACTTCTGCGCAAGGTCCTTCTGCGCCCTAATTGATACTCAATGGTAATCTTCTTTGAATTCAGTGTAGCCTTACATATTGGAGTACAGTGTAGGTGACAATCACAGCTTGCGATTGATGGCCATCTTGATGTTAATCTCCATCAAGATCCAGAATATCTTGCTATCCTGGACTTGCTACACATCCTTGGTCACCCATAGTGAAGTGTACTTCGCTACTTCAGGGAGGTCTGGTGCGACCGAAGGGAACTGGCTATCTTGTGGTAGCTCCCACGCTACCAGCACAATTGACAACAAGAGACACGCATAGTGGAATGTCTTGCTGAGCTCTTGTGCTTCATGACAGTTCACCAGGAACTCTCTGTGAAGGGCATCTGACTAGTTAAACTAAACTCCTTCAGTGCAATGTTGTGTAAGTATGACGACAAGCACCGACACCTCATCGGTGCGACACTTCCGCATCACCTTTCCTACGAGGATTTGCGTGACTACCTTCACAGTAGGGTCGCAGATGCTGGAGATAGTGTACTATGTGGCTTCTACACCAACTTGAATTTTTCCTTCATTGACTCTGCAAGGGCCTACTCGCCACCTTTTCCACCAAAGATCATGGCTGGATTCTCTCATGTATACAACAAGTGTGTTATGTAGTGAATCAACATATCTATAATGGGTATCGGCTCCTCCAGCCACAGACATCCATCGTGCACCAAGCACAACAGTTTCTTGATGACCAACACTGTCACTAGGGTGCGGTTATAGTGTGGCACCCATAGAAAGTTGAGAAATCCTGCCTTCTTTACTCCCTTGAGCCACCTCCGCAGCTCCAAGGTGGTCATTCCCATATTCGTATCTATGATGCAGCACATCAACTACTCGGTCGCCAGGTGTGGGAACTTCTTGTGGTCAGCCAAGTCCTAGTCTTTAAGCTTCAGTATCGGCACTCATGCCAATCACGGACCATTCAAAATAATTTCATCCAACAATAAAGGGGTTTGTATGGGAGTCTTACTCTCATCGATGTCCTTTGGTACCTTACACTTAGGCTTGCATTGAGGGACATACTCCGGAAACTGAGTAATAGGGTCTATGCCCTGGGCTTCAACCTCCTCCACTTTTGTTCCCACATCCTCATCGTCCATCGGGATGTATTCGATATCATCCTTCTCTGGTTCTATATTTATAGCCCTACCTTTCTCCTATGTAGTGGGATTTTGTGGGTTTCTCCTTGGCCATGCACATACCGGTATGGTAGGCTACTTGCCCTTCTTGTCCTTCACAGTCTCCTTAGTTGGGGTTGGCATTGGTTTGAGTGTTTTCGATGATTTAGGGACTTCTTCCAATACTTCAACCACTTCTAGAGCAGCTATTTCTACCTCTCTTTGCATTTCCTGTGCCAACTCTTCTACTACTTGTTCAGTATTTATAACTTCTAGGGGTGCTGACATGATTTTATGCAAGAATTCCTATGTTTTATCAGCAAAGTCTCAAACACCTTAGTAGCTATCAAAAGCTCATATTTCTCATGATTCATATGTGCCTGAGAACTCAACAGATCAATTCTCAAAATGCCATGTGTTGCTTTCTGGACAACCACTTGTAATTTATAGCACATTTTGTATTCAAATCCAATCATTCCCCCCAAATTTGGTTCATTAATGTCGGATTGGTGGCATATTTTCAAGGATATGAGCCATAAATTTCATCTTAAATGTCAGCCACCCACTCCATTTAGCCTCACTTCTACTGTCAAATGATGAACAGTGACTTTAACTGTCACTTTCTAGGCGAGCTATGAGTTTTCTCCTTGTGTAGCACAGCTCCCTCCGCACTGCCGCAGACATTGTGACACTTCCTTGCATCATACCATCCTCCAATCGCGTAGGTATCCAACCCGAGCAATGTAGTTTATAGTCCCATGCCTCCTTTCAGCTACCTAGAGCACTAAGACTGTGCTACCTTCATTTAGTCAGATGGTCGAACCATCAATGTATGGCTTCAAGCGACTGAAATTCACCTTTCTTGGGAAGGGTTCTTCATTCAATTTGACCAGTTGTACCACTCCTTCATTGATAATTTCCTTAATGACATAGGGCCCTAACCAGTGCATTCTGAATTTCCCTAGAAATTAGCGAACTTACTATCATATAGAAAAACAATATCATTTACCTGTAAATGAGCACAACTTAATTTGTCAATCATGCCATGGCCTTTCGCACCGCTTTTAGACCCGCTAGTGAAATCCAGCCAAAAATCTCTCTTCCTCGAGCTCATATAGCTGTGCGAGCCTCTCCTCCAAGGCTCCAATGATTTTTCATACCTATGTGTGCCGCTATGTGTAGACTAGGCACAATATATTCCATAGACATTACCGCTTCAACATCATAAACAAGCTAGAGTATGGTTTGTCCAGTCAAATTTTTGCATGTCATTCGATAAGCCCATAGTACTGTAGGTATGCATAGGTCCCAATCACTTCGCTGAGAATTTCAAACCTTGGTCAACACATTTTCAAGCACCTTGTTGAATGCTTCCACCATCTCGTTACCCTGTGGGTGATAAGGTGTGCTCTTCTGGTGGTATACCTGAAATTCCTCCCTCAGCATGCTGATCGTGTCATTTAGGAAGTACATACCGTGATTGCTCATCAAGATCTTTAGACATCCAAATCATGTTAATACATGCTCAAACAGGAATTTTTCACACCTCTAAAATCCTTCATAGGTTTTGCCTCTACCCAATGAGTAAAATACTCCGTCACACTGATAGTGTACCTTGGTCCTTTCTTTCCTTGGGGCTGAATGGGTCCCTTAAAATCCATTGCCCACTTCTCAAATGGTTTCAACATACTCTATGGATTCAAAGTCATCTCATCCCTCCACGATGGCCTGCTAGTCCTTTGACATACATCACACGCCTTGCAATATGCTTTTGAGTCATGATGGAGGGGTGGCCACCTCAACCCTACACATAGAATCTTCTACGCAGCTGCTCTTCTTGCATAATGTCCTCCTGCAGCACCCCCATGAGCATCTGTGAGGATGCTTCTTCTTCGAAACTCAAGTACATATCGTTGCAATATCTCATCAATCCCCATCTTGTACAAATGGCCAGCAATGAATGAGAAATCTGTCGCGCGAACCACTAATTCCTTCTTCTACTGGACAGTGTATCCTTCAGTGTAGTACCTGTCATTAGGAAATGTATTATATCCTCAAAATTACCATCCATGACACGTGCTACATATAGCTGCATGTCAAGCAATCCCTCCTCCAAATTAGTGGGCTCTTCCCCTATTTCGATGCACAACATATGGTTTGGTCCCGCATTCAGACGTTTAGGCTTTACAGTAACCTCAAAATCATATTCCTAGAACAATAAGAGCCACCTGTAGATTCTCCTCCCACCCGAACACAGGCTTATTAACCAGGTATTTCAGCGCAGAGTGACCTGCATACATTTTAAAATGGCCTCCCAACAAGTAGCTCTAAAACTTCTGGAGTGCATACACCATAGATAGCCCTTCACACTTTGTGGTGGAATAGTTCTTCTCTACTTTGGATAATCTTCAACTTGTGAATGTGATGGGATGATCCAATCCTTCTCTACCAGCCTATGTCAAT
The DNA here is from genome assembly GCA_000404065.3 of Pinus taeda. NCBI lineage: Eukaryota > Viridiplantae > Streptophyta > Pinopsida > Pinales > Pinaceae > Pinus > Pinus taeda. Next base: position 162,137 of record APFE030146953.1, read on the forward strand.
ACTTCTCCCAGCGTTATACATGATGCATCGACATGTACATGAAACTATTTCTTCCAATCCAGGAATACTAGAATCGGTGCAGTTACCATCTTTTCTTTCAATATATCCAAGCTCTTATTATAGTCATCATTCCAGTAGAATGCGACATCCTTATTTAATAATTTCTCCATAGGCATGGTGATCTAGGCATAGCCTTTGATAAACTTCTTGTAATATCCCATATGTCCCAGGGTAGTGCACAGTTTCTTCACACTCCTTGGCACTTCCAAGTTAAATATCGATAGGTATCCAGCATCATGCACAGGCTTAATACATAGCATTTCACCAGCCCAAAGATTGTTCAATCATCAAAGTATACCTCCAGGAACTTATGAATAAATTCCTTGAATGCAACAACAACTAGTGAGAAGATCACAGGCGCATTCTTTAATCCAAATGGCATTACAGTGTACTGAAAACAACCCCACTTAGTCATGAAGGTTGTCTTGCTCATGTCCCCTGACGCGATTTTGATCTGGTGGTACCCAGAGAACCCATCAGTGAAGGAATGTTCTTCCTGGCCACCTACATTTTCCAACACTTCATCAGTGAATGGAGATAGGAAAGGATCATGTACACAAGCATCATTCATCTTTTTGAGATCCATGCATATCATTATTTCATCCTTTTGCTTCTTTTCCTGTACCACCATTGGACTTACCTAGTCAGATTCTTCCACAAGCTCAATGATGCCTGCCAAGAGCATCTTGTCTAGCTCTAAGTGGACCTTCTCCTTATATTTCAGATTGAAATGGTAAGGTCTTTTCTTAACTTTCTTTGCATTGGCCTTTAATGTGATCTTCATCATACCTAGGTTCTTGATTATCCCCTTCAGATCTGTGAACTTGGTAGGGAATAAATCTTGGTATTCACAGAGTAATTCAGTGACCTTATCCACCATCACATCATCCCAGTGGTCTCCAATCTTCGAAAATTGGGGTTCTGCCTCAGTACCAAAGTTTACTTGTTTCATTTTCAACAACATGTTTATATCAGGGTTCACAATTTGTGGTCCTTTAACCTTGCAGTGACCTTCTATTTCTGGAATGTTAATCTTTCGCAGATCCTCATTCTCTTCTTCAGCAATTACATTATAACATTATAGTGTGTGACTTAGCTATGTAGCCCATTCAGGCTGAATCAGGTCTAAAGGATCTTGTAGTATCCTAAAGATTTCTACTTTCACCTCTTGTAGTGCTTCATCAATATTGTCAAACCCATCCTCATAACTAAATGTCGTCATGAATCCTTTCCGCAGGACATCCCATTCACATGTCCCATGGCGAAGCTCTATTTCTATATAACAGTTCATTGGGACAATATCCAGGGTATGATAGAACAAGTGCACCCACTCAAGTTGGGGCTTCTCTCCATAAGCCTGGGCCAATTTCGCCAAATGCGTGCATGGATCATCTTGCCCATCATACTTGTCTATCATTCGCATCTTATGCTTCTAGAGTCATGTTCTTATCATCCTCCTACATTCACACCAATCATTATGCGTACCCCGCCATCTTGTGGGCGTAGCAAGCAGTGCCCATTCCAACGCTTGGAAGCACTGCTTTTCAGGTACCTCCCTTTCAAATGCATCCAAAAACATATATACCTCATTTAGGCCATCATAAGTAGGTAGATTTCTTACCTCTGAGGACACACAGCACAACGATCAGGTCATCATGTTGCAATTTACCATAGTCACTTCATGTAATTGATTATGCCAACGTTCTAACTCTTCATCGAAGTTTCAAGTGTATGAAATCTCACTATCCTAGGTGATCCACCCATCCACAATGGGATTCACAAAATCTTGATCTTGTATAGTTATCCTATAAATACATTCCAAATCATCATCACTCTCATAATTGCAGACTAGTTCAGTATAGTGCGATCCCTTAGCGGGATCTAGAGGTACTATTACGTGTAGTGATTTCTTCTCAAATAACATCTTCTCCTTCTTTATATTTATTACCCTGTTCATATCAGTGGCCCAGTCAATTTCCAAGAGCGCAGGATAGGGATTGATGTTATCCACTATCTCTATTACTTCAAAATCAGCTAGCGTGCTCGCTCCCTTAATATCCATAGTCACCCACTACAGCCACCCCATGGGGATGATCTTTTGTTGATTGGCCATTCTTAGCTAAATTGGAGACCACTGCAGTGCAAGTCTCCCCATCCGTTCCTAAGTCTACTTCAGTAGGACGTTCGCATTTTACCCCAGGTCCAAAATAACCTGATCTATTTCATACTCTCCTATTTTTGTAGTTAGTCTCATCTCCGGTCCCATTCTGGTTGATGAGCTCTTGTAACCCTTTCACAGCCTTACTATTGTGCAGTAACCTCATACAGGTCTCCAAGAAAGTTGTGAGCACAGAGGGGTCCATCTCTTGATCAGGCTTATCCTTGCCTCCTGAGGTGGAGGCCTCAGCGAAGCTCTTCTTAGCTTCCATGAAGATTTCATGTACGTGCTCCAAATCGAACTTAGCCTCCTTCGTCAGAGATTTGTGGACCCATGGACTATCCTCTAGTTGTTTCCCCTTGTCATCTCCTATTGCGATTCCACTCTTGAGCATTATATTTATGTTTGGATCCTCTTCAAATGGCTCAGACCTCATCATCTGCAGGTTTCGAGTAAGTGGAGGTGGTAGCACCCCTTTGTCACATATCCTAGCTATCAGCATAGGACAGTCTTCCGTTTCATGATCAAACAACATGCAATACTTGCATGATGGACGCGTTGGGTTAGTGCAATCGTTGGCATAGTGTCTTGGTCCCCTGCAATTATAGCAAATAAACTGTCCTCAACCTCTGCCAAGTCCTCCTCCACCCCGAACTCATCTGCGCCCCTGAAATCCTGTTCACGCCATCCCTGCACTCTGGTCTGGGAGTCGCTTTTCTACTTGAACCCTGTAGGTAGGAATTCTATCCATCATTAATTCATAACTCTTACAATTACACTCATCATGCCCTATCAACCTACAAAAGTTGCAGAATAGCTGTTGCGGTGCCTGTACAAACTTCTGCAACAAATGAAAGTTATTCGTGGCATGTTTTCCTGCTACCTGATAGATAACGCACCATAATGCAGGCCTCGTATTGGGTCTTGCTTTAGGTTCTAGCCTTAAAGGAATTGGTCCTCCTCTTGCAATATAGATTGCAAATATCGGTCAATGGTCCTTGTCATGCCCCTCACTCTTGCATTTCAAGCACCATACCTCCTCGCGCACCTCTAGTCGAACTGTCTTGTCCTACTTCAGACTTTGCATCTCAAGGCATAGGTTCTTCAACTGTGCATGGATCTGCTAGACCCCCAGGTTTGGATCTTGCATTGGAGTTTCATGTAGTCTCATGGAAATCTCCAAGGCCTCTGCCTGATTTGCTATCATCTGCTGAGACAACACAACCCTTAAGTGTAGTAGGAGTGAAGCAACAAACCACTCGCGATACTGTCCATCCGTTAGGTTCAAGTTAGCTTCTCGGATTGTACAGTTCAACCTTTGATCGAATTCCCAAGGTGTCTTACATGGTTGCATCTCAATTTCTTTGAACCGCACAATAGACTGTGCTTCAGACTTAGGCTACTAAATTCCCCATTCTGTGCTATCTGGATGTCTGCCACTCTAGCATTTGGGTTATCATTAGCATACTTGATATACCAGGTTAGCACACAATCCTGCAAAGCACTAACCAATGTTGTATTCTTCATGTTATCATTTGTAACACCCTGAGCTTCCCATACAACTTTCACAACAAACCAGAATTGGTCTGGGTCCTCATTCTCCAATCCTTTGAACAAAGACAACTTCACTAAATTTGCCATATTGAACTATGATGGAGGTGGAGGTGGTATAGGTGAAGTCGCAGGTGATGATGGTGAAGTCGAAGGTGGTGTGGGTGGAGGTGGTATTTGTGGGAATCCTTGTCTTATTAATTGAATAGCACTTCACGGAAAATACTCAAGACCCTTTTTTCCTTTGTTTCTGTAAGTTTTTCCGCTTTGCGTAGCCCCAAACATCAAGGTAGTTGCATAACCCATTTTTTTCACAATAACATTTTAATCCATGTATTCAAAGATTTTATGTACTTACCTTGCGGTCCTTTGAAAAAATGCCACTCTGCCTCACTGTAGATGACTGAGGTGTCAACCGCAAATTCAGTCACAAATCCTCTTATGATGCAATCGAGCCAGTGATCGACAATGTGGGCAATCTTATCCTCCGATGCTTCCAACCATTGCAATAGATCCGGGGTACACACAATAGGACATCAAGTTTCCACCTTCATTGGCTACCTGCCAGCTTCACGATCCACTCATATAGCTCAATTGGAAAGGAGTAGAAAAAGATCTCGTGGATCTCTGTATACAGGTATATGTCCAACCACTATTCCTTTGTTAGTGGTTGATTTCTATTCTCCTACGTCATGAATTCGTGGATCTTCCTATCCAACTAGTCTCTGATCTCCTTCTTAGTTGGATTTCAGTGATACGACATCACACATCTCTTATGCAGATTCTGGTCCTGGAAATGGAACCATTTGTTGGGTTGAGGGGGCCTGACCCATGTTCATCATTAATTAGCCACACAAATCCATACATTGCTGGCCCTTTCGGCATCAGCTTGCAAAGTGCAGGCAGAAGTCTCCCCCGAAGTAGTTTGGGGGCATGCTGGAACCACGTTTCTACACCCTGAGATGGTTGTAATTTCGTTTAATTTCCTCTATCCCTGCCTTCGCGTAGGTTGCTTTGCTCTAGGGCTTGCAAGACAAGCCCTCTATTCTAGCCTTCAATACCTCTGCAAAAGGGTATGATGAACCTTAGCGTATCCCTAGCCTGCTACTTAGGCACTTCCGCGCTACTATGGCAGCGTGCCGTGCAGATTCCCTAATTAGTCTAAGTGACTTACTTATCTTATCAAATAATTATAGTTAACATTGTAATTGCATTCATCCGTGCATGACATAGGCATAATAAAAGAAATTCATACATAACATATCAAGATGCATCAACAGAAAAAAGACACAGAAATTGTAGAATATGTTTCTTTATTAATATCTTCCAAGTGGTTACAAACTCTGTCCACCCTGCCCATATAGTTTCAGGGGTCCGTGCACTTAGCTGTAGACTTCTACCCTAGGCCTCTGTGCACTCAACTGCAAAGCCTTTACCTGCACTACAACCGAAGACTTAGAGTTCTTACTTCAGAGCTATGACTCCCTTACATTCCCTATCCTCAAAATTACTTAGAGCTTAGCTATTTTTATACAATCCCATGGTCTATGAACCATGGGTAGATCTATTACAGCCGACTTTACTTTACAAAATTAAGGGTAGACTAACCTTTATGACATATGACACCTTCATGCTCTGTGACCAAAAAATGTGGATACTTTATAATTTTATTACAAAATTTCACTCGAACATGGGCTTTTAGCCCCAAAACTACCCTTGGGGGAAGGGGGAAGAGAGAGGGATATAAGTGATAGACATAGGGAGAGAGAGAGAAAGAGAGAGAGGGAAAATGATAGAGAGAAGGAGTAGGGAGAATTAGGGAGAGATATAGTAAAATAAAGAGAGGGGAGGATTAGGGAAGAAAATAGAGAGAGGGATACAAGGGGGAGACATTGGGGGGAGAGAGAGGGGGGGTGAAGGGAGGGAAGGATAGATAAGGAGAGAGGAGATAAATGGAGAGAGAGAGAGAGAGGGAAAAGGGAGGGAAGAAGAGATAAGGAGAGAGAAACGGAGATAAATGGAGAGAGAGAGAGAGAGAGTGAGAGAGAGAGAGAGAGAGAGAGTGGGGGGGCCTGAGAGAGAGGGATGTAGGGGAGAGAGAGCTTGAGAAAGAGAGGTTCGTTGGAGAGACATACATAGGGAGGATAAAGAGAAATATAAAAAGGATATAGTAGGGAGATATATGATGAGGTGGTGAGAGAGAGAAAGTGGCATAGAGAGATGAGAAAATAGGAAAAGGGGAAGAGAGATAGAAAGAGGGAGACATGCAAGATGTGAGAAAGAGAGAGATATGGGGGAAGGAAGAGAGAGAAAGAGAGGGACAAAGATGTGGGAAGGGATGGGGAAAGAGAGAATATGGGGAAATATAGAAATGGAGAGAGAGATAGAAAGACATAGTCATAGTTCCAAAGATATAGAAAGAAAGGATAAGGAAAGGGGGAGAGAGGGGAGGGAAACACATGAATATTGAGAGAGAGAGAGAGAGAAAGGGACATGGAAAGAGAGAGTGAGGAAGTGGCAAGCTTTGGGAGATATATGGGAGAGAGGGATATAGGAGAGAGACACACACAATATAAAGAGATAGGGAAAGGGAGTGAAAAAAGGATGAAGAGGTGGGATGGGATGAAGGATGAGAGATGGGAAAGGAAGATAGATGGGAGAAGGAAGAGAAAGGGTGGGGGGGTGGTTTGAGAGAGAGGAGGGAAATATAGGCAGAGCAAGAGAAGGACCCAAGCGATTGTCACTTTAGCCTTTGTATTTGAGCCTGCACTCGAGTCTAGATAAAATAAGAGGTATTACCAGGAAGGAAAACGGTTTCTCTAGCACCACACACCCTTGTTTGACAAGCCCCATCAAAGAAACTAACATATGTAGAAGAGGAAAAAGAGGGCAACTGAAAATGCAATTTTCTAGGAGGCGTTCTCGACTTTGTATAATCAAGGAAGAAGCATATCACCTAGCCAAGAATACCTGCATTTTATTTAGGCCTTCCTTCAAATATGTACTTTTTCTCGCCTTTCTAGATTCCCCATGCAATGAAAACAAGAAGCGATTTGAGAGATCCCATATGTTGATCCCACCAGTGGTGTGATTGATCCAATGAATCAATAGGATTAGGTGAATTAATATTTAGAGCACCAAGAACATCAATCCAAATGGATCTAGAATAGGAACACTTGAAAAATAATTGATAAACAAATTCAAAGTCTTTTAAACATAGGGAGCATACGTTACGGCCATGGAAACCTTTCCTTATTAGAATCTCCCCATTTTGGATTTTATTTCTTAGGGCTAACCAAGAGAAACAACTTATCTTTGGAGGTAAAGGCCAGTTCCAAATACTCATGACTCGGAGATTGCATAGTAAGCTAATCAAGTAGAGATGTTACTAGACGATCAATCACATGCCCAGACACAAGAGTCCTCCTCATCCAAAAGGGAGAGACCAAAACCTTGTAATTGTTAATAAAGAAGTTCCATTCCATAACCACATATGAATTTAGACCCAAATCATGTTCATTCTTCCATCTTCCAACATAATTGAGGTTGGAAGACTAACTATATGCCTGGCAGAGATAGATAATTCTTCATAGGTGGAGCTGGTAAACTAGCTTGTAGATAAAATGTTGACCAACAATATGCCAATTAGAGGGAAGGTTCCAAATTTTACTTGCTTTAGGTGGATATTTGTGGCCACCTTCCTATTCCACCCAGACCTCCAGCTCGCTTCCTCAGTTTCCTTGATTATAGCACAATTTACTATTTTTAGAAGTTTTTTGGGTCCTAAACTTTCGTAGTTGTTTTGACTCGTTAAATGACATTTTTTGATCCAGGTGGATGTTGGTGGCCACCCACCGATCCCATTTGGACCCCCACTATTGTCTCCTTCAGCTTTTTCAGTTTCCTTAATTGTAGCACAACTTACTATTTTTAGCAGTTTTTCGGGTCCTGAACTTCCGGAGCCGTTTTGAGGCCCTAAACGACGTTTTTGGGGAATCCGGGGCAACATGGGTCCATGCAATGGACCGATGTTGCTCGTTCCAACAATGGTAGTTCTCGGATAGATCTTTCTAGTGAGCTATTGTACGCGTCAAACGGAG